>MU761255.1:5300-17468 GCA_026770625.1 Nicotiana glauca | reverse complement strand
CCCCCCCCCCCCCCCGTACTTTCACAGTTTGTGCCTCCGGAAAGTACAGAAAACAGACGAATGCTGTCGTGGTCCATCAGAAGTAGGATTTCTTGGTCCCTATGTAACGAATGGACCGAAGATGCTTCGAAGGGTTTTGTCACGTGTCACCTATATCTTCTTTGAAGTCTAGGTGTCTTATGAATCTGGTCTGTTGGAATAATTGTCAAGATGCAAAACAAAACAGAATTTTGTTGGCTCCTTCAATATTACTTAGTAGCAAATATACCCTTCTATGTCTCAATGAATCCACTAGATGCCACTTCAATAAAATATTTATCACTTTATCCAACAAAATATCAGAATGTACAAAGTGGAAAGTAACTAGCATACATTTTGCAGCGCAAAACTCAGTATAGTAACAGAATGTTTTTTGAACTAAGTTATTTCGAAGCTATTAGTTCAAGTTTACATGAAAAATAAACATGTTGAATTCTTTTCAAGCATCTGAAGAAGAGGCAAGATAGCACTCCCATCACAAACAGGAAAAAGAAAAACTTATTCTGCCATTTAACCACATAATGTCCCAGTAATTCAACATTGGAAAGATAATAGAAACTCGGTCAGCTGCGGTAAAGTTCACAACAATGAAGTTTTTCACTGAACAAATATTGCAACGGAAAAGTAAAGTACAAGCTGAAAAAATAACTCAATAGTATGCGGTAAGAAACCTCTTACTTGCTCTGTTAATCATCTGTGTTGGGGTAACAATGCGGGGTTCAGGCCCTAGTTCAGCCTCTATGCCCTTTGCCAAGGATACAATGACTGGAGCAGTAATTCGTTCCTTCCAATACCGACTAATTTCTTGAAATACTTCCCTTGTTTCTGTTGATGGCAAGCCATTGATGACAATATCAGCATCCCACACGGCCTCCTGCAAATTAGTGACAACCTTTAAAGGACAAAGTGGCGTGTCAATCATATTCAAACAAAAGCCATCTTTCAAAATCTCATCGGCATGTAGTGTCCTATCCCCTAATCTTGCCTCCACATATTTCAAGTATGCACACCGTCTTATTAGCCTCCTTAACACATCTTCCCTTGAATTGATGACCTCAAATAAATGCTCAGCAGTAGCTTTATCAACGTCTCGTCCAGCTCTCCTCCATATTCTAATCTGCACTTTCTCGCGAAGGTTACCATACGCATCCTGCAACATTGCTACAAAAACACTACCCCATGCTCCTGCTCCAACACCTACAATTCTCAATGGATCACCATCTGCTTTTCCAAAAAGTCGACGGAGCTCATCAACCTTTTCCTCCACAGAACCATTAGTACTTTGTAGCCCATTCGAGTAAACATGACTAGTTACTCCTTCCTCAGATCCAACCATCTTATTTTCTATTAACTTTCAAACTTTTCACAATATTCCAACTACTCAATCTATTAATCAAATGCAAATACACAAACTTGAACTCTTCTCAACCTTCATAACCAAATGCATAAACAAGAAACAGCAATGTTCAACCAATTTCACCAATAATCAAAACTATCAAAAGCTGAGTTTAAGTACAAGATCGAGCACTCGATTGATTATTTTCAATTGAGTTTCATCTCAATAAACATAGATAGTTTCAGCTAGAAGGAATATTAATGGATCACAGAGTAAAAAAGAAGCAAACTTTGAGACCTCCGTCAAGCGCGAAGACAACTTCGGTAAAGAACCCCCTTTGTCCTTATAGTCCAAAAGAAGACGGCAACAGCTATTGCGGCTATTGGGATATGTGAGATATCTTCTACAAATGAGTTGGACAAAATTTTGGAAAGCGTGAAAAGCATGGATTTTGGAAATGGCTAGTCTGAAATGTGAATGTTACTACTCCAGTAAAAAAAAAATAAGTTAAATTTTTTTTTTGTTTTTTTTTTTATGTTTTCGTAAGAAATATACCTTTTAACATTAATTAAAAATAAAATTAACTATATTAATCTTTACTATTTCACATAAACACTCCTAACACATATTTCAACACTACTTAATCCAAGAATAATATAGAAAAAAAATAATTAATTCATTTTTAAAATCTAAAAAAATTATTTATTTTGGACCACAAAAAATTATTTATTTTAAAGCGGAGAGTACTTAATTTTGATTCCCAGAAGTGGGCAGTGTGGCCAACGCGGCAACCTGGCCTCACTGTCTTTGCCCTTTTTCTTTTACTTTTCAATAACACCCAGGCAATGAAAATTAGTTAATTGAATAAATTAAAGTATTAGTATAACATAAAATGTATGTATAAGAACAGAGAACGAGACGATAATTCAGTCCTTTTATTTTATTTCATCTTTTTCGTGTTTTATACAACCAACCTTGTATTGTATCTGTACATCAGGCATATGATGTACTTGTAGATGACCATAAGGGGATTAGTATAGAGGGATTTTCTCCGTATACTAGTTATTAGTTCTTAAAATGAAGATGAATTTGTTAATAGTACCATTTGGTAATGGACTGGAATTGTTTGGGCTTTATTTTCAATGGTCAGGCAAGGTACGGGCGATTTGCGGCCGTATTCTATTTTTATGCCGCCTTTTAACCTATATTTTATTTTTAAAAATTATTAATTTCGTAACCAACTAATAAAAAATTCGTAATAATATGACCAATATACCCCTTCCAAAACATATAAAAGGTTCATCAAGCATACCTATCTCCTCCGTATCTCCTCCATCAGTCTGTTTCTCTTGAGATCGCCTCACGCAACTAGATTCAAATTCCAAAATTCAAATTCAAATATATTGTAAGTATTCAAAATTTCAAATTCATCTCCAGAATTCAAAATAGTTTTTGAATTATATGTTTTCTGATTTATTGATTGAAGTTGTTTGACGAACTTCACTGATATGTTGAATTTGCATTCTAAATCTATTTGACGATGAATTCTAACATTCTAATCCAACAAATATGCTGAAACAAGCTGAAGTTATTTAGTTCATATCTAAAAAAATTCTGCAAAACGAGCTGGCAAATAAGACAACGAAGAAAAAATTATATTAAAATATTATATGAGTGTTTTAATATTTAAAACACCTATGCACAAAAAACTTCGGCATATGTGTTGAAGTTTTTTTGTTAATATTTAAAAGCTGAAGTTTTTCTATTACACTGGGTAAAAAAAATATAAATTAAAATTTCATATTGCACAAAAAATTTCGGCATAGGTGCTGAAGTTTTTTAGTTAATTTTTAAAAACTTCAGCAGGAGGAGCTGAAGTTTTCCTATTACACTGGGTAAAAAAAAATAAAACATCAATTAAAATTTCATCACAAAAAAACTTCGGCATAGGAGCTGAAGTTTTTTAGTTAATATTTACAAACTTCAGCATGAGGAGCTGAAGTTTTCCTCCTACACTGGATAAAAAAATAAAACATAAATTAAAATTTCATATTGCACAAAAAACTTCGACATAGGTGCTGAAGTTTTTTAGTTAATATTTAAAAACTTCAGCAGTGAGGAGCTGAAGTTTTCCTCCTACTGAAGTTATATGGTTCATTTCCTCTGCTATTTTTCGAGTTTGAATAGAATTAATATTAAAAAAATGCAGAGAAAACTTAAAACAAAAACTGAATATTTCATTAAACATCAAAAAAGATAAATTAAATTTCATAAATAACAAAATAACATAAATAACAAAAAAAAACAACTAATCGTCCATATCATCATCATCGTCGTCGTCGTCACTACCAGATGGAGGAGCATCTTCATCAGCAAGATTATCAAATCTCGCATACATCGCAAGCGTATCAAGCTTGTTGTTAATTTCTTCCAGCTCCCTGTCGTACTTATCTTTGAGCTCATCCAGTTTCAGCTCAAAAGCCTCTATAATGTCTTGCTTGTTTTGTTCAACTATTTGTCTGATGACAGCATCCATTTTTCTCCTTTTTTGTATTTTATGTCTAGTAAAATCTATGTATTTGAGTGAATAAATTCACAAGGAATAGCGTCCTTATATAGGGGGGAAAAACTTCTTCATGGTATATGAAAAGGCAAAGAGAAATTTTAAACGTTGTCTAATGAAAATCGTGCATGAATGTGATAGGAATGTAATTATTATACTAACACATACCCCCAACGCAATATAATTACTACTTTAATTGTGTAGGTTACTCCTGTATAATATGCAATTAATGCTGAAACATGCTTAAGTTTGTTGAATTCATTAGCTAAAACTTCAGTCCAATGTGCTAAAGTTATTTAGTTCATTTTTAAAATCTTCAGCACTTAATGAGATGAATTTTTTTCCCCCTGCATTCATGAATCCCTGTCGTACAGCTTTTTCAAAAAAACTTCAGCTGATATGCTGAAGTTATTAAGCTTATTTCTAAAAACTTCTTCACTTAATAAGCTGAAGTTTTCTGTGCAGGATTCATTAATTATGTCATACATCTTTTTTCAAAAAATTTCAGCAGAAGATGCCTAAGTGATTTAATTCATTTGTAAAAACTTCAGCACAAACAACCTAAAAATTCTTCTGTTCACTTTCCTAATACTTGCCACTAAACATGAATCTGCAGGATGAGTTCGATTTGTGTTGTTATAACTTTCAATGGGAGTTGGACTCCTGATTTTAAATACTTGGATCATGATACAAAACTTGTTATACTTAATAAGCACATATCATTCAATACTTTCCTGAAGAAAATTAGTGAAGTTGCAAATATTGATTCAACCAAATATGCACTAAAAGTATGGTTTTATATCAAACTAAATACAAGCAAAGGAATGCTTGTAATTTCAGATGAAGAACTCAGTACCTGTATACATTTGCTTACAACTGATTCACCCTATAAGAATTGCCATTTCATCATCGAAAAAATACAACCTTCAGAATCTGCAGTATTCAAACAATCTCTTGCATATGCAAAGATTTAGAACCTTTTGCTGATTATCAATACGAAGTAGGACAGCCAATAATGGAAGTAGACAACAAGCAACAACCTTCTAACATTATAGCTGCTTCAGAATATATAATGCTGCAACAATTATCCCCTCCTCCAATAAATCCATACCAGTTTGTCGATGACCAAGAAGAAGAAGGACACCTAATAATGCAAATTGACAACCAACACATAATCCAACAAAGCTTTTCGTTACCTTCTGCAATGATAAGCAACAACGAAGATGAATTAAACATGGAGCTTATACCGATAATATCAGATAGAGTTGAAGAAATTGTTGAAAGTTCTTGTGCTTCTCAGAAATCAAGAAAAAGAGTGAGGAGAAAGCTGAAAGAATCTCCACCATGTAAAATAGTTAGGCACGATGTGTTGCCTGAGGAAGTAAGAGCTGGATCAATTTTTTAGAACAAACAAAACATGACTAAATTTTTTTGCAGCTTGGAGATAAACCAGAAAGTTGAATTCACTGCTGTTAGATCATATTCAAAGAGATACGAGCTGAAATGCATGGTGGACAAACATGGTTGGAATGTATGTGCTACCAGAATAAAAAATTCCACACTATTCAGGGTGATAAAATATCATAACATGTATGAATGCTCAGTTGATGCAAGAAAATCATATTAGAAGCATGTTACATCAAATTTTATAAGTGAACAAATTATAGAATATGTTCGAGACAAAAAGATAGAGGTTACACCAGCCTTTGTAGAAAATGAAATGAAAAAGAAATTTGGAATTGACATTGGTTAGCATAAGGCATGCGTGCTATTCAAAAAGTTGTTGCTTGCTTAAGGGGAACACCTGAATAGAACTACCAGATTCTTCCTTCATACCTATACATTGATGGTGTGCAAAAACCCAGGAACGTACAAAAGCATAAAAAGAGATGGGCAGAATAGGTAAGCAAAACAATACTAGCCATTAGCCTGAAGTTTCAAATGTTCCTATTTGAAAAACTTCACACCTTATGATTTATTTTTTTGTGTTTCACTGTATAGATCTTCTTACATGTTCTTTGCTCCTGAGGCATCAGTAGCTGGTTGGTCCTACTGTAGACCAGTTGTTGCAGTAGATGCAACATTTTTAAAGTTCAAATATCATGGTGTTCTATTTGTTGTTGTATCAAAGGATGCAAACAATCAAATCTTTCCTTTATGTTTTGGTATAGCAGAATTAGAAAACAATAATGCATACATTTGGTTCTTAGGGGAAATGAGAAAAGCAATTCAAGTCCGTCGTGAATTGGTTTTCTTGTCAGATAGAAACCAATCGATCGCAAATGGGATTAGAAAAGTTTTTCCTGAAGCTCACCATGGTATCTGCCTCTATCACTTTGAGAAAAATTTAAAGCAAAGACATGCAAAAGCCACGGTAATAAATCTTTTTCAAAGTGCTGCAAGGTCATACAAACGTGAAGATTTTAATCAGTTAATGTCCCAACTCAAAAGTATTGACAAGAAAACATACAATTACATAATGGAAGAGCCTCCAGAGAGATGGGCTCGATCGTGGTTCCCACGACGATGTTATGATATGCTAACAACAAACATGGTAGAATCAATGAATTTCGTTTTACGAAAAGGGAGAGAAATTCCTATTTTAAGAATGTTAGATTTCATCCAAGAAAAGTTGGGAGAGTGGTTTTACGAACGGAGAAAAAAGGCGAATGAAACTTTTCACAGAGTATCAATATGGGCAGAAGAAGAGATGACTAAGAAGATGGACTTGGCTTGTAAAATGTTTGTGAGTATATTTATTAACTTCAACTTTTTATATCTGTTGCATTGATTTACTGCTTACATTTAAAAAAATTCATACTTTTTCTTTTTGAAGCAACAATACACTAATATAGTTTCTCTTAATTTTTTATTCCTTGTTAGGTGTTCAATATTGATTCAATGTTGTTCAGTATAAATAGTGAAGGAATCAAATTCATTGTGGACTTAAAGAAGAGAACTTGTGACTGCCTGGAATTCTAACTTGATGAATTGCCCTGTCTACATGCAATTGCTGCTATTAATAAGAGATATCTGCAGAAATCTGATTACTGCTCAAATTTGTATTCAAAGGAAACATGGTTGAAAATATATGAAGGACATGTGAATACAGTGGGAGATCAAAAACCGTGGGATATACCACAAAATGTACAATCTGAGATCACAAAACCTCCCGATGTAGAGATTTTACAAGGAAGAAGACAAAAGAAGAGGCATATACCTGTGATTGAATTAGTACCATTCAAGTCTACCAAATGCAGTCGATGTAAACAAGTTGGGCATAACAGAACAACTTGCTTGTCTTCTCCAGCACCTCATCCATATTCAAAGAAACAAACTGAAAAATACTCCAACCTTCAATAATCCTTGGTCTGAATTTAGACTTTCATTATTGTATGACATATTTGAAATGTTATTTTTTTCATAGGAATAAAAAAAAGCTCTTGGACTATTTTATATACTGCTAAAGTATAAATCACTCATTTTTATTGCGCAGGCTTACAGGTTTGGTTGCATTTTAAAAAAATATACAATGACTTTTGCGAGAAAAAAACTTCAGGTTACAGTATGTGAAATACATATCCTTAACACAAACACACACACACACACATACACACACTCACACACACATACACATACGCGTATATCACACAAAAGAAAGGCATGTACAAACAAAATCTTCAGCATCTCTAAGTTGAAGTTATAGAAAATGAACTTAATAAATTCAGCATATTCATTAATGAATATGATAAAGTAAACAAAAAAGCACAGCATAAAAACATAAAAAAGAATTACAAAAACTAAACATAAAAACCAACTAAGAAAGCAAATACCAACAAATAACAAGGATAATGCAATAGAACGCTAAGAAGAAAGAGGATGAGAATTACATTGATACAAAAAGAGATGAGAACAACACACAAAATACAAACAAAAACATCAGCTCTCTGGGCTGAAGTTATACAAAATGAACCTAAAAACTTCACCTCTCTAGGCTGAAGTAAACAAAAAAGCACAGCATTAAAACATAGAAAAAGGATTACAAACACTAATAATCATCATCACCACCACTATCATTGTAACGACCCGGCCGGTCGTCTTAAGAATTTACGCCTCGATCCCCTATTAACTGCTTCCCCTAAGTTTATTTCTGCTATTTTGATTTGCCGGGATGTTCGCTTTTGAATTTCGAAGAGTTTTGGGACACTTAGTCCCTAAATGCGAGCTTAAGTGTTGGAAAGTTGCTCGTAGTTGGAACAGTGTGAAGATGACCTCGAAATGGAAATCTGATTGTTCCGTTAGCTCTGATAGGTGATTTCAGGGTTGGGAGTATGTTCCAAATGTATTTTGGAGGTCCGTAGCTAATTTAGGCTTGAAATGCCGAAGTTTGAATTTTTGAAGTTTCTGGTCTGGCAGTGAGATTTTGATCCAAGGGTCGGAATGAAATTCTGAGAGTTGTCGTAGCTTTGTTAAGTGATTTGGGAGGCGTTTGTAAAATTTTAGATAATTCGGAGGTGATTTGGTTGGGTTTTTTATCAAATGCGTATTTCGGAAATTTTGGAAGAACTTAGGCTAGAATTCAATGTAATTTGATGGTTTTGGTATTGTTTGAGGTGTTTTAATGATTTGGACAAGTGCCAATGATGTTATAAGAGGTGTTGGTGCTTTTGGTTGAGGTCCCGGGGCCTCGGGGTGATTTCGGATGGCTAACAGGAAGTTTTGAACTTGTGAAATTTGGAAATTTGTTGCTTCTGGTATTTTCCCTTCTGCGGATTTGGGACCGCAGAAGCGGTCTCGTAGATGCAGAAGGGGAGGTTGCAGGTGCGATTTGGCTTGGGAATCTATTTTTGCAGAAGCGGACAAGGAGCCGCATCTGCGGTATCGTAGATGCGGCATTGCTATCGTAGAAACGAAGTTTTGCCTTAGAGAATTTTTCGCAGAAGTGGAAGCCGCAGATGCGAGAATGGACCGCAGATGCAGTTCTGGACCCTAAGTGAATTTTCGCAGAAGCGGAAGGTGGACCGAAAAATCTAAAGTCGCAAAAGCGAGAATTGACCGCAGATGCGGTTTCGCCTGGTCAGAAATATTAAATGTTCATCTTCGCGAATTTTTGAAGGGTTTATCATTCTAACTTCGGACTTGGAGTATTGTGGGCGATTTTGAAGAGGGTTTTCAAGGGGCTTCGATAAGGTAAGGATTCTTGGACTTAAAACATGATTTTTTGGTGCAAATTCATGGATTAGGGCTGAAAACTTAAGAAATTAATGGACAAAAATGGTGATTTAGGGCTTGAACTTAAGAGAGCAAAAATTAAGGATTTGAGAGGTCATTTGGACTCCGGTTTCGGTGTTCTTGTTATGTATAGACTCATGAGAGTACGAGGGTTTTGAAAATGTTAATTTCATCAGATTATGAGATGTTGGCCTGAGGGGCATTTTGGTCATTTTACCTAATTTCGCACCTTAGCTTTAAATTAAACAGTATAATCAGTTGCTTGAGATGCTATTTACGATATGTAATGGAATTGAATAGATTTGGGTCATTTGGAGTCGGATACTCGTGGCAAAGACGTGGTTTCTAGTTGATTTTGTGTCGGTTTGAGGTAAGTATCTTGCCTAACCTTGTGGGGGGAACTTCCCATTAGGATTTGAGTCTTCTTTGTTGATTGTATTCCTTGCACACGAGGTGACGAGTGCGTGCTCGGATTTATTTTTGGGAAATTATCCCTTTAAGGCTCTTAGATCCTTGTAGTCACCGAATATGAAGTTGTTCTTGGTACGATTGAGCTCCCTGTTAGTAGTTTCACCTCTACATGTCTTACTTGGAATATATGTGCCCTTTTTGGTTTATTATTATTGCCTAATTGAATTGTACTTGTTTAGTTATGGACACTTACCCTTCTATAGTCACATTATCATTCCTAATTGCTTGTCTTTATTTGGAAAGCGTTATTTCTATCTCTCGTATAAATAACTGGTCTTAATTTGAAAGAAGTTAGATATTCTATGTTTAGTTGATATGTTCCTTAATTGTAATTAATTGATTCATGTTAACTTCCTTGTTGTTGAATTGAGTATTATGGTATCGTTGTTTTGTATTATTTCTTCCTTGTTGAGTTGTTCTTATTGCGCTTAGTATTTCTCTGTTACGGTTATTCCTTATGAGTTAGTTGTAACGTCTTTTGGTGAATGAAAATACCTGAGTTGATTCTCTTGCCTTGTTCCTGCATATATTGTCATTTGTTGTGTGGTACTTGAGACTATAATGCACGAGGTTTCTGCCGTGCGGTCGTTGATATTATGATGCACGAGGTTCCTGCCGTGCGGCTGTTGGTACTGTAATGCACGAGGTCTCTGCCGTACAGTTGTTAATGAAGGGTTGCACGAGGTCTTTGCCGTGCTATTGTTGCTATTGATGTTTTGCACATGTGGCGTAATAAAGCGGGATATGTTACATGCTTATGTGTGGGTTGCGCATGTGGCGGAATAAGGTGGGAACATTGTGATGCATGTGTGGTGAAATAAGGCGGTGCCTATTATATTATTATTTGCACGCATGGCGTAATAAGGTAGGCTATGTCAGGGGTTAATTGTAAAGATATTGTGACGGCCTGTGGAGGCATTCCTATTTGTTTAGTATTGTGATTGTGGGTTGCTTACCTGTATGAGCTTTACCGCTTGGAAGTTGTAAGGAAACATTCGTACATGCAGTCCGTTCCCCTTTTCATGTTTACTAGTTGGTAGAATTCTTGTCAAAAATACTTGCACAAGTATACACATAGTTGGACACCCCATTAGAGGTGAATTCCTTCCAATTTGCTAAGGGTGGAGGTACGCCCTCGTTTATCCATTATATATGTGAGAGTGGTCCTAGTTAGCTAGTTAGTTGTCACTATGACCGTGAGATTGATGGGGCACATGATGCCAAGTTTTAGATTGCAGATGCTGGGTTTTTCGTGAGTTGTGGTTGGTCAGAGATTTTTGGTAGAATTGTGGGAAGAGTTGAATGAGACCTATTGTGAACGTCATTGTAGGATATGAGTTATTGACTTGTTTTCCCCTTGCTGTGTTGTAACCTTAGGATTTGGATTGTGATTCTGCCGTCATTTCGTATCATCATTTATTATATTCTCATTGTTACTTGTTATCCTTTTTCTCCTTATTGTGAATTGTAGCATTTAGTCATTCATGCAAACGTTACATATTTATATATCAGTTCCATTATTCCTATGAATATACTGTTTATTTGACCGGTAGGTGCCTTGACTATTCCTCATCACTACTCTACCTAGGTTAGTCTTGATACTTACTGGGCACTGCCATGGTGTGCTCATGCTACTCTTCTGCACATTTTTGTTGTGTAGATACAGGTACTCCCGTTCAGTTCTATCAGTCTTGGAAGGAGGCATTTCTATAGAGACTTTGAGGTATATCTGCTACGTCCGCAGACCGAAGAGTCACTTTCTATATTCTGTAATAAGTATAGTTCTCTCAGTATTTCTCCTTTGTATAGTCATTCTTGAGTCAGAGCCTCTTATGAATCCCTTAGCTTGTGATTTGTGAAATTCCAAGTTTTGGAAATTTTGTTAGCTTTGAGAGCTATTATTGTATGTGCCAAGCGGCACCCTAAATACTGTTTATTTTACTAGTTCAGTTTTAATTATTTTTTCGCAATTATGGTTATCTTCCGCATTGTTAGGCTTACCTAGTCGTAGGGACTAGGTGCCGTCACGACATATTCACGGAGGGCGAACTGGGGTCGTGACAATTTGGTATTAGAGCTCTAGATTCATAGGAGTCATGAATCACAAGCCGGTTTATTAGAGTCTCGTGGATCAGTACGGAGATGTCTATACTTATCTGCGAGAGGCTATGTAACCGTTAGGAAAATTCCACTTCAGTTGATTCCCCTGTCGTGCAAGATTTTGACATTTACTATCTTAAACCTCTATCTTTTGCTCTCTCACAGATGGTGAGGACACGTACTACCCGAGGTGATCAGGCACCCGCGCCCCTACTGCAGCTGTCGGAGGTCGGGGCCGGGGTAGAGGTCGAGGATGCGCGCGTGGTGTAGTGAGAGCACCTGCGTAAGCTGCCATCGAGGTACCACCAGCAGATCCAGCTGGAGTCCAGGCACCTGACACGCCTACTGCCACTACTACTCTAGCCCTTAAGGAGACTTTGGCACAGTTTATGAGTATATACACCACTTTGGCTCAAACAGGATTGCT
>MU761253.1:86190-115273 GCA_026770625.1 Nicotiana glauca | reverse complement strand
CCCCCCCCCCCCCCCCCACCCCAACACACACACACACACACAAAAGAAAAAGACACAAAAAAGGAATGAGGAGTGGTGAGTGCGAATCTTCTTGCTTTTACTGATTAAGTTTTTGCACGATATAAATAAGAAACGAGACAATGTATGTTGAATTAGGTAAGTAAAATGAAGACACATTTGATTTCCTTCTAAAAGTTGTGAAGTTTATTGTTTGGTATAGCTATTGCTTTTTGCTGTTTAATCTTCTACAGTAATTAGAGAAGCTGAGTACGGTCTGCTTAATTTGACTAGGTGATCTTTGAAGGTGTTTATGCTTTGCACCCTAACATCAGAAAATCACTGGATTTGTGGATTGCTGTTGTAAGTATGATGATGTTATACATGATTATCTTGAATTTGCTTCACTTCGTTTGTGAAAGTATTTAGGTAAGAAATTTATCACCAATGATTTTATTGCCTGTTTTGGAACAGGTTGGAGGTGTTCATTCACATCTTCTTTCTCGAGTTCAAAGAGACAAAAGTAGAGTTGGCTGCTTTATGTCCCAAAATGAAATTATGACAACAGTGTTTCCAATGTTCCAGCAGTACATTGAACCACATCTTGTTCATGCACATGTTAGTCTATTCTGGAAATATGTTTACTTTCGTATTTCCTATATAGTTTTCACTAGATAGTTTAAATTTAGCAATCAATTGGGCTTTATAATTTAGTGATCTTCTAAATCAAGCAGAATTCGCTACTAGAAATTTTAAGTAATTGTTGTCATCTCTTGGTAATGTTTATTTTGCATGTCTACTATGTGGAAGTTTATGTAATTACTTCATGGTGCAAATCGCTTGATATTTTGTAACAAGTAGCGGTGCACGAGTCAAGCTTTGTACAATATCGTGTAACTTAAAACTGCTTTTAACATAAAGTGGCAATAGAAATCCCATTCTGTTATTAGCAAATTGCTAGTAATATTTATGGTGGTTGGGGTGGAGGAGAATGCACTTTGGATGGGATTGGTAGCGGAAAAGTATAGTATTATGGAAGGGGGATGAAGGACTAGAAATATCACAACACCGTTTGGGTGTGGCTTATGGATGAGTATACATATTTCTTTCAGGGTTGGGGATGGACGCGGGGTTAGTTTTTGGGCGCATAAGTGGTGCGGAAGAACGGGTTTAGTGAAGCCTTTAACATTTATAGAGTATCTTGCCAAAGAGAGATGACAGTCCAACAAATCCGTAAGTCTCACAAGGAGGGGGGAAGTTCATTGGGATTTGAGATTCAGGAGGAACCTTCTTCCATCACTTGGTTGAGATATTGTGAGGCGTATGGAGATGGCGAGGGTAGAGATGGGTTATTCACTGTAAATCTTATTATTAGAGATTGTTTGGGAGAGAGGAATGTATCTTCCCTTGTTACTCTATTTAGATTCCCAGGGCACCAAGAAAGGTTTGTTTCTTCGCGTGATTGACAGCAAGGGGAGTGATTTTGATAGCAGAAAATTTGAGAATGAGGAGGATCACCTATGTTAGTTGGTTTTTCATGTGCAAAAGTGTGGGCGAAGATGTAGATCATCTCCTATTGCATTGTGAAATAGCTAATTGGTTATAGAGGGTGGTCCTTAATTTGTTTGGTATGCAATGGGTGATGTCGGGTACAGTAAAGGAGGCGTTGCATAGTTGGATTCACAGAAGGGCAAGAAGTCCAAGGGCATGGAATATTTACAATCATGTGAGCTGTTTGGAATGAGAGAAATAGGAGAGCATTTGAAGGAATGGAACAAGATTTTGTAAAATTGCAAAGTAGTCTTTTGTTTCTAGTTTCTTTTTGGTGTACCCATGAGGTCCCTGTTTGTATAGAAGATTGGGTCTGTTTTGTTAAGAACCATATTTTGATGTAGGTTCTCTTCTTTTTGGTCTGTGTATTTACGGGGTTTCCCCCAATTGCTAATAAAATTGTTTACTTATTGAAGAAAGTAAATTTTATTGTGCTCTGCCTTTTTAATACCATTCTGCAGCTAAAAATCAGGAACGACTTTGATCCTGTGCTCTCCCCTGAGAGTTCATTGTTTGTGCTGAAAAGCAATAAACAGGTCAGTTGCTTCCTTTATGCTACTACGTAGGACTCAGAACAAGTCTTTTCCTTTTGCTGCTTTAACTAGCAAACTGTTTACAGGTTGCATATCAAGATATTTTGAGAATTCTTGACCCTACCAAGATATGTAGTTCCGTCCAGAATTTTATTGATATATACTTGCGGCTTCCTGGAATACCTGCCAATGGCCAGTTAACTGAGAGTGATTGCATTAGAGTCAGAATATGTGAAGGAAGATTCGCATTGCTAATACGCGAGGTGTGTGATTTAACATGCATACAAATGTATTTATCGAAGGCCTTGCTGTACAGTTCCTTTTTTTGGAAATTTTTGTGCAAATGCTTGACCATACTGGCTTACATTTTCTACTGCTACATCTGAAGCCTATAAGAGAAGGAAATTATATTATTCAGCCGAAAGTGGACTTCGATATCAGCATTAGTACTGTCGCCGGCCTCCTTAATCTTGGGTATGTGGAGTATTTGACAGTGGAGCTGGTTTTTATTAGGCCATTTCTTGCATCGTCTATCCTTTCATTTCTACGCTTCATAATTTCATTTACTTTCGGCAGATAATGTGTATGATTCTGTTGTATCAATAATTCATGCCATTCAATTGCATTAGAAAATTTTCTTGTGTATACTCTGTTGTCTATTGCATGCTTGGCCTGTTTGTATGAATTTATCTCAATGTTCGTGAAACAGACTAGAGGATGTACAATTGAATAATTTTGTGTGAGAACAAAAACTGCCTCTCCTATATAGATTCTGTAAATCCTTCTGAATTTGACATGTCTTAGATAGGTGATTACTGTAGTGCATGTTGAGTTTGTTTTTTCGTTATAAACAAGTAATGGTTATGAAAGGATAAAATGAAAGGAAGGGTTGACAATATCTGGTACTTATAAAAAGTTGAACATCTGCAGAGTTTAAGTCTCAGCAAAGACAAAAAATACTAGGTGGCTTCTTCTCATCTCCTTAAGTTTTGGTGGGCAGAGTTACCCGGTACCTGTGCTGGTGGGAGCTAGGTGCCCTGGTAGAATAGTCGAGGTGCACGCAAGCTGACCCGACCCTACTATTATCAAAAAAAGAAAAGAAAAAAGAAGTTCAATGCCTGCTAGTGAAACCAAAAACTAGAATGGCGAATCTTTACATAATAGAAAGACTTTGGCGAATCTTTATATAATAGAAAGACTATGTTTGATGTCCCAGTGTGGGATGTTCAGATGGTTTTCATTGAAGAGGAGGAAGAGAGAATGCAGGGGGATGGAAGGGATGAGTTGTTCTGGGGCTACCAACAACTTTAATGGAGAAGATGAGGGAAGCGCCTGGAAGATGATGGTTGTAAAGGCCAAAATGGGTGGGGAAGTTCTTTAGAAGTCTGGCTTAGTTAAATGCATTTGTATGGACAAAATAAGATTCAGAAGCCAAGTACAACATATTGGACTGATGTATGTTGCAGAAAATACCAAGTCTTTTCTGTTTGATGGGATTAACTTTTTCCCTTTAGTTGGTTTTTGGCTATGAAAGGACAATTGCTGGATGCAGGGCATTAATCTACCCTTTCCTCACCATAGCTGGGCCAAGCTTTGTCCTAACCTTTTTCCCTCTTTTGGTAAGTAAATAAAATACTTCTTTCCCACATAGGATGCAGTCTGAGGGCAACCTACTTACTTGATAACCCCTCAAAAGGCAAAAAGAGAAAGCAAGAAAAAAAGGAGATATAGATAAAGGATAACATACCCAGGCACACTTTCCTAAAAATGACCCTAATGGAAATACGGAATGTCTCTGTTATCGCTGCTTCTACCCCTTTTTCTTTCCATTTAACAATTTCTTATTCCATATTATATCTGTCCTTTCTCATAAGTATTGGTAAACATAACGTTGATTCATACGTGACTTGGCTCATCATCTCCATTTATATTTTTCTACGTTCTTTCCTAGTCTATATTTTGTATCAAATTCTTATGCTTCATGATTTCTGATTTCTAGGTATCAAGCAGTTGCTTATATTGAAGCATCAGCTTATATCTATCAAGATGGGAAGGTACTCTCAATTTTCTGAATACTTTTTAATCATATTGAGACACTAAAGACTTGTCAACATTACTAGAATTGTGTAGATTTTGAGAAGAAGAAAATGCTTCTTGTATTTCTGTGTATGTTTACATCCCATGAGCAAGGGAATTTATACAAAGCTCCTAATGCTAATTAAGGAAATAAAATAAATCTATACAATCAATCAAGCTATCAAATTAAATCAAATAAAATCAGATCTCCTAAATACAATCAAATTTCCGAAAATCATGTTAATCAACACTCCTAAATCAAGCCTACTTGAATCATGCTAATCAACAATCCCCCTCAAGTTGGTGCAAAAATGTCGTACATGCCCAACTTGCAACTCAAAGTATGGAAAGGTTACTTGTTGAGACCTTTGGTAAACACATCAACTAGTTGTTTTTCCGACGACACATGAAACAAACTCAAGACACCAATTGTAACTTTTTCTTTGATGAAGTGTTGATCAATTTCCACATGCTTTGTTCGGTCGTGCTGGACTGGATTATGAGCTATACTCATGGCAGCCTTGTTGTCACAGTACAAGGAAGGTTTTCCTTTTTCAGACAATCTCAATTTCTGTAGTAGCTCTATATTCTGCCTCCGCACTTGATCTAGCAACTACACTTTGCTTCTTTCTTCTCCAAGTAACCGAGTTTCCTCTTACGAGCGTATAGTAATCGGATGTTGATCTTCTGTCATCTAGAGATCTAGCCCAATCCGCGTCTGTAAAGGCTTCTATTTGGAGGTGATCGTGTTAGGAGAAAAGTAGATCTTTCCTTTGAGCAGACTTTAAATACTGAAAAATGTGAAAGACAACTTATGAGGATCTCGGAGATCATGCATGAACTGACTCACCAGGCAACTGAATAGCTATGTCTCGTCTAGCGTGGGAAAGATAAATTGAGTCTTCCAACCAGCCTCTGATATCTCTCCTTATCAATTGATTCTCCAACTTCGCTTTGTAACTAGTGATTGCTTTCAATGGATCCTTTTGCGGGTTTGCAACCTGTCATACCGGTTTCTTTCAAGAGGTCCACAATATACTTCCTTTGAGAAATAAAGATTCCTTTTTTGGATCTAGCAACCTCGATTCCTAACAAGTACTGCAATTTTCCTATATCTTTGATTTCAAATTCATGTGCCAATTTCCAACTATCGATACATCTCCTCGTTGTCATCTCCTGTCATTACTATGTCATTAACATAAATTATGAGAAGAGTGAGTTTACTCGTTTGATGTCTTACGAAGAGGGTGTGATCAACATTGCTTTGTTGGTAACCGAAGGAGATCATTGCTTTGCTGAATCTGTCAAACCAAGCTCTAGGAATTGCTTCCGTCTGTATAAGGCTTTCTTCAATTGCATGCCTTTCCTGGACTCTGTGCAGTATGAAATCCACAGTATGAAATCCAGGAGGAATCTCCTTATACACCTCTCTTCTAAGTCTCTATGAAGAAATGCCTTCAAACTGTTGCAAGTCCCAATCAAGATTAGATGCACAAGATAAAAGGATTCTTACTGTGTTCATCTTAGTAACATGGGCAAATGTCTTTTGATAATCCGCTCCATAAGTCTGAGTGAATCCCTTAGCCACCAATCTTGCTTTGAATCTTTCAATTGAGCCACCAACTTTGTGCTTCACAGTGAAGACCCATTTGCAAACAACCAACTTCTTGTCTGGTGGTGAAGTGACAAGTTCCCAAGTCTCACTTTTTGACAAAACCTTCATTTTTTCAATCATAGCTTGCTTCCATTTAAGATCTGCAAAAGCTTCCCTCCAATTCTGGGGAATAGGCACAGAAGAAATAGACAAGGCAAAGGCTATATAAGAGGGAGACAAAAGGATTACATAAGGCAAAATTAGATAAAGGGTGTTTGGTGGTGCAAAATCTTACTCCTTTTCTGTGAGCATAGGTTCATCTAACATTAGGAAATGTAGATAACTCACCAGTAGAACAAGGTTCAACTTCGGTAGATTGCATGGTGGCTTCTTCTGCTCTATTTTTCCTGGAGTAAGTTTTCAAATTAGACCTATCCAAACGCCCAATAGTCTCCCATAAATTCTTTCTCCAATTTCACGTTCCCCTGGGAGAATGTCATCAAGAGGTCTAGTAATAGAACTAGGTAGAATCACCTCTTCCTCCTTACTGCTCTTCCCCCGAAGAGGTGATGAGGTAATACCGAAATAGGGCTCATGGGAATTCTGGAAAGGTAACATCTATGTTAACAAAAGATCTCCTAGGGGGAGGATGATAACATTTGTAACCTTTATGTGTCAGAGAATACCAAATGAAAACACACTTTATAGCTCTAGGATCAAGTTTCCGAGAATTTCTAGTATGGACAAAGCAAACACACCCAAACACCGTTGGAGGAACAATATATTCATTCTTACCTTTTAAAGCTTCCAAAGGACTTTGAAAATTGAGGGGTTTAAGTGGCATTCTGTTGATAAGATAGGCAGTTGCTAGAATAGCATCCCCAGTAAGGTTTTGGTAGATGCATGGTGAACATAAGAGATCTTGCTACTTCTAACAGATGCCTATTTTTTCTTTCAATGACCTTATTTTGTGCACTAGTGTAAGGACAACTAGTTTGATGGACTATCCCATTGGACTCCAATTAAGCATCAAATCTTTTATCCATGTATTCGCTGCCATTGTCAGTTCTTAAAATTTTTATTTTGGCATCAAACTGAGTACAAATCAATTTATGAAATGACTGAAAATATGAGAAGACTTCACTTTTGGCTTTTAACAAATATACCCAAGTCATCCCGGTGCAGCAATCAGTGAAAGTAAGAAACCATCGATTATCAAACAAGAAGTAGTTTGGGTAGGACCCCATACATCATAATGAATAGTCATAAACGGAGTTTTGCTTCTATTATCACTCACAGGATAAGAGTTTCTAGTATACTTGGCATATTCATACGCATCATAGAACAAAAATTCAAATTGAGTCCTTGAAAACAAATCGAGATTAACTTCTTCCAAACAAAGAATGATGGGTTTCCTAACCGTCTATGCCGCTGTATTATTTCTTGGTTGACATCCTTACTTTCTCCAAAAAAGGCTTGAACAGAGTTTTGAATCCCATCTAAGATATACAAGTCACCACGCAATCTATCACTGCCAATCCTTTTCTCTGTTTGAAGATCCGAAAAAATACAATGATCGGAAAAGAACTCGATTTTATAGTTTAGAGCTTTGGTAATGGCACTAACAGATAAAAGATTGACAAGGAACTCAGAGACATGGAGCACAGATGATAGTTTAATATTAGGAGTGCAAATGACAGAACCTGTTCCAGAGATAGGTGTATAAGTACCATTGGCTATTTTAACATTATCTCCTTTGAACATGGAGAATAATTTTGAATGTATTTAGAAGAGCCTGTCATGTGTCTATTTGCACCAAAATCAGCAATACAAGTATTAAGGTGAGTTGCAAAGGCAGTACCTGATTGCATATGATTAGATGTGGCAACATTAGCGGAGTCAAGTTTGGCTAGGGGGTGACGGAGAAGCTGAATTTCATCCGAAGACAAGATTTCTCTAGAAATCGTCTCCTTGAATGTCTCCATATTTCAGCCCAATCTGAAGGAAATCAGAAGAAGTTTGTGTAGCAGACAACCAACAAGAGAGATAATTCGATCTCTTTGATAAAAACGGAACCCTAGTGCTGCGAGGGAGATAACTCACCTCAATAAGGCAGCAAATAGCTCTGATACCATGTAAGTTTTGAGAGGAAGATAAGGCTTCTTGTATTTCTGTGTATGTTTACATACATCCCATGAGCAAGAGAATTTATACAAAGCTCCTAATGCTAATTAAGAAAATAAAATAAATCTACACAATCAATCCAGCTGTCAAATAAAATCAGATCTCCTAAATATAATCAAGTCTCCTGAAATCATGCTAATCAACACTGCTAAATCAAGTCTCCTTGAATCATGCTAATGAACATATTGTAATTTATATCATCTGTGAGGAATAAGAGAAGGAATACAAGACACCTATTTCTAGGTGTGGTATACAATTCATATCTTAAACTGACGAAAGGCCGGCTTAATAATAACACTTGATGCTAACTCAACCATTATAACAGACAAACACTTTACTACTAACTCGTCCCTTAAAGTCAAAGTGGAGAATCAATTTGAGTTTACTTATCCAGAAACAACAAATAAATTGTTGCTGGAATGGTTTATAGAAGGCATGACGGGTCATTGACAAAATTTTGATTCACTAGAATCTCGCCAAAATTATGATAGATAGGATTTCGGCAGAAAAATTTTGGTCACTGAAAGAGAAAAATGGCTGGAAATATGAAATGTTGCCGGAAAGTGTTATGCTGCCAATGCAACTGTCACCAAAGACGAGGCACGAGTCACAGGTAAAAGGTACTGCTCATTTGGAATTGTCACAAATAATTGGCATGGTGTTATTAGAACGTTCATCGAAAAGAAGCACGGGTGCCACCGGAATGGTCACCCAAAAGAGACTTTTCCAGGAGAATAAGAGTGGTGACACCAAAATGGTCACCATAAGGAGGAAAGACAGTACAATCAGAAGATGGAACAAAAGGGACTTTAGGATATTAGAAGAGAGGAAGAAAAAGATCTTGGTAGAATCAAAGAATTAACAGTAAATGAACAAGTGGAAGAATTACCAGTAATTGAACAAGTGGAATATTTCAGAGATTTATCACAAAAAGGATCTCTCAAGAAGGATTTCTTTAATAGGGGAATAGGAACGGATAGCTACACAGAAGAAATTTTGTTGGGGGCAGAAATCAAGATGCTTGTGGTTAAGTGGAAGAGATAAAAACACCAGATTTTTCCACCGACAATACAACCTCATTGTCAGTTTGCTGGTAGAGAGGGAAGTAGCATATAGTATACAGTCATGATCCCTATGTGACTACTGATAGGAGGCTTTTCAGTTGCACTGCAGGTTTTCAGCAGTCTTCCTAGGTGTTGGTACGAATCTGTTTTACCTATTATCCAACGTGCTTCGGATCTGATTCCTGATAATTTTTATTTCCTACTCATATGCTGCACTCTACCTCCTCCTCAGTTTATGTGTGGTTTATATGACGTGTTAAGGTTTTCCACTTTTTTCATGCATTACCTCTTATGTGACTTGCATTCGAGGAAGTAAAGGGTTCTTCATTTTAGATTCTTATAGAGGTTGATCATCTACAAGATGTGCCTAGCCCTTACATACAAATTAAAGGGGTCAATAAAGAGGTTGTGGCAGCTGCTGGTTCAACACTCAAATTAGATGGTTCATATACGACCAAGGTTTTGACGTTCATCTTCTTTTTTTCTTCTGATTTGACATTACTATTACTATCAGAATTTTGTCTTACATCAGAAAGAATCCAAACTGATAGCTTACATTTGTTGAATTTCTTGACAGAGTTATCTTCAAATAGTTTTAGAAAGGATGCCTGCATTAGAGAGAAGTTCAAGTGGTATCCATTCCCAACAGGCAGCAAGATTGCAAGAACTTGTGGAGTACATACAATCTCAGGTAACCTTATTTGGTGGGCTGGCATAGCTCACTTTTGTAGTTTATCATTGATATATTCTATGAGATGAAAGTAGAAGGGAGCTTCGGAAATGCTGATGCTTGGTTTTGCTTATATCGACATGATAATCTACTGCTCTATCTTTCTTGTTATAGTTTGATAACTAGATAGAAGTGGTTGAGGTCAATATTTACTTCAATCATTTGTCTTTCAAGTTATGCGTTTGCTGAGAACATTTTTGTTCAACATGCTTTTAGTGTTATTTTTCACTCTTACAACTGAAATCCGAGATTGGCTCAGGTTAGCATTTGATACAAAATATAGGAAACATATAAGATTTGGCTTAGCCTTCAATCTGAAAACTTGATTAGGCTGTTCAATTATTGATGGTAAAGCCCACTGGTTGACTTGGACGGTAGTCTGGACATGGTTGTTGACAATGGTTTGCACTAGAAATTCTTCTTGTAATTCTGCTTTCCCCCAAGCTTGAAATTCGTCAAGGCTGTCTATGAGGTTTTCATTTTCTTGTTTTCTTTTGTTTTATTTTTTTCTCTTTTTTCCTTTAATACTATATAAAGCTCCTTCTTGGTTCCATTTATGAGATCAAACCGGGTTGTTTGTTGTTACTATATAAAGCTCCTTCTTGGTTAACTTTTGCCTTTTCTTTTAATATGGAAATTAACATTTTCAGAAGAAACACATTTTCCATCAAATGAGGAGAAGTGTTTTCCTTCACAATATCTCAACTCTTAATTTCATATCACTGCTCCTACCAATAAGTAAACATTATTATGCATTTTAATATTCAAAATTTTCATCAAAAACTACTGTAACCTTTCTCGAAAAAATAAAAGAAAAAAATAATCAAACCACTCTCCAGTTTGTTAAAGTCATCATCGATCTTTAATAATATTTTCTTTGGAAATGTTTTCAACTATCACACCATACAGCGGAAAACATTTTCTAGAAAGTCATCTTCCAGAGAACATTTTTCAAAAAATATCTTCCGTCGTACCAAACACATTGCTGAAGGAGTACCAAGTTCTGACAGCAAAGGCCATATGGCTGACAGTGTCCGGTAAAGGAGTTTTTTCATGTGCTTCCCATTAATTCATGAATCATATATGCCTTCATGTGATACGTTACCTATTTCCCTCAGCTACACGTACTAGTTTGACATTATGGTATGCTTCTACAGTGTTATAGTATGTATATTGAGCTCACTCACATGCTACTTCGACGTTGTTGAATGTTGGTACACTGTTCTGGCATCTAGGTCGAGCTTACTGCATGATATCAAGTCTATTGGTAAGTCATTCTCTTATTGATTAGTGTTCTGTGTATTGCAAACAGGGAAGTAGTTCATCTTCAGATTCCTCGCCGAGTAGAGAGATTTCACCATTGGATGGTGTGATTGAAGACATGCAGTCAAGAATTAAAAGGCTTGAACGATGGCAAATGATCAATACGGTATTTCCATTTCTCTCCTTGACTGCCTCTCTACCTTAAAATTTTGAATTCTGGCTTAAATTTTATCATGTAATCACAGGTTCTATGGACATTTTTTATGTCTGCTTTTGTTGGTTATTCACTCTACCAGAGGAAGAGGCAATAGGGTTATAGAGTTGATTCAGCAAAGCTAATGCTTGATCATCGGTGACTGGCTCCTTTGAACAATCTCATAGCTTCTTGTGATCGTCACATTTTTATCGGGTGATTGATCTAATTCTAATTGACTTTCGATTTTATGCCCTGAAATGTATGATATGTGGCTCCACATCTGTAAATTCTAACCTGCAACTGCTCAACGAAATGTGATCAATCTTGCAGAAGTTTTCTAATCAAAACTGAATATTTTTGTGTCCTTGCCACTACTCTGTGTGGTTTAATGTATGATTCCAGCTAACTCTTGGAGGTCGTTTGGTAGGCGTATAGGGAAAATAATACATGTATTAACTTTAGTGTTATTAATCCCTTGTTTGGTAGTGTTTTTCAATTTATGTATTAACTAATATTTATATAAGTTGTACACCCTATTCAGGCTGTTCTTATACATAGTAAACCATGGCATTAGCAATACCATGGTTTTCAATACACGGATAAGCATGTAAAAATGCTCCTAGACACGGTTCTCGAGATCCTTCTCTCTCCTACTTTCTAGGATTGTAGAACAACCTTTTCCGGTGGATTTAGTTGCCGGAAAACATCCCTTTCATCTTAAAACTCCTCCTATACTAGTTTTCACCCACTGTGAAGACTATAAAACCGATACTTTTCTTTGACATTATAGCTGGAAACAAGACCTGGAATGGGGGAAAGTAGAATCTGCTTCAATGCTGGTTTTAATTCTTTTGACATTACCAGATGATACTCCAACAAAGACACATGGTTTGACCAGTGTTTTCAAAGGCGCGTTTAAGCCTTAAAGTTAGGCTCAAAACACGTTGAGCGTTTTGCCTCGCTTTGGGGGCGCTTTAGTGTCGCATCAAGGCTCAAGGCATGCTTTTCCTTGCCAATGAGTGTAATCTTGAAAAGGCTACACTCAATAATTGATATTTCATTTTATCGTAATTTTTTTGTCCATATATTTGTTATTCATGCTTATAATTATTGGTTTTTGGATTACATATACATATTTTTACCTTTTCTCCAGTTGCGTCTTTTTTCATTAAAGCCCACGCTTTATTTGCGTTATGCACTTAAAGCGCAGTAAGCCTTAGAGCCTTCGCTTTTCGACTTTGATGGTACTGGGTTTGACCGGGTGGAAAGAAGTTGAAACATGATGAAACGATCAACAATGAGCAACAAGATTATGGAACGGATCTTTTTTGTACTCAAAGAGGCTTCAAAAGACCAAAAAAATATGGTGAAATACATAAAGTGCGCTTTTAAGTTGTCCACGATGATCAACCAAATACCTCAACTAACCCCTTTATCATTTAGACACTTCAAGTGTCTATTAAGTAGATCAAATAAATATCCGAATGTAGCACATCATATGCATGAGTTATAATTGCCAATGACGTGGCAAACGAGCCAATTAATAAATGACACATGTGATTTGATACATATAATTAACAAAAGAAAAAAGAAAATACATTTAAAAAGAAAAACCCCCCATTCCTTACTTTTCACCCATGCAACGCCCTCAAACAAATGATTCTACCGGAATCTTCAGCCTTCTCTCCCCATTATTTTCTTGACTATAAATTTGGGCTTATATCACTTTTATTTCTCTAATTAGTTATTTTTGGTGTAAAATTATCCTTTGAATTATCGTCCGATTCAAATAATAGGTTGTTGTTTGTGTGTTCTATTGGAAGGAAGGTGTTGGATGAAATAGGACATTTTTTGTAGCTATTGTTGTTGCATTTTTCTGCTTCTTTCAGTTGGGCTTGGGACTGGTTTTGGGTCGATGAAACTAGGCGGAGCTTCAGAGGTTTCAGGCAGCGGGGTTTTGTGGTGAAAGGCGACAGTTTAAGGTGATTTATAGTGGCTTAATTGGAGCTTTAGTGGTTGATTTTCATAGCCTCTATGGTGATTTCATGGTAAATGAGAGGTGGTGAGGTGGTTTAGCCACAAAGAAAGAGGCTAAGTTGCAGCTCTTTCTCGGGATTTTTTCAAGGGAAAAAAATTAAAGTGAAAAAATTTATTCATGCGCTCAAAATTTGTTTGAAAACACAAATATGCCACATCAGTAGTATGTGTTTACTTGATCTACTTAATATACACTTGAAGTATCTAAATGATAAGGGGGTCAGTTGATGTGTTTGGTTGATCGTTGTGGACAACTTAAAGGGGCACTTTATGTATTTCGCCAAAGAATATGGTAAGGAGATGGAAAACAAAGAACAGAACTTCAGAATACTTCTGTACCAGGAAGTACAATGAACATGGAAGATATATGAGCATCTTGTCATTACAAAGGGTAGCTAGATCAGTTATTATTATTCTCGAGTCAGTCATAAATGTAGGATGGAAGGATGTAGCATTTAAGATAGAAAGTTTCATTAAATGTGAAGCTCAATTAATTATCCCAGCCCCACCCAGAATTACTGAAGCAAACTATCCATATGCCAAAGCAGTTAAAGAGAGTAAATGGCAACCTAACATTCCTCATGGAGTTCAGGGAAACACTTTAAATGGAACTATAAAGATTGCGAAAATACTTGGAGTGAGGGATAATGGACTTATGAAAAGATGCGACATTGGATATTTTGGGAAGGAAGTCAAGGAGAGACCCACCCTAGCAGATGTAAGAAGATGGGTTTATGTCGCATGGAGCAAAGCTTTCGGGGTACAACATGGTTGGGGACTTGTATCTCTTCGAGTTCCCAAACAGGAACATGGCTCAACAAATCATGCTAGGAGAATGGAGATCGAAGAGTCAAAGGCTTTTTCTAGAATGGTGGAACCCCATTACTGGTTGTATTCTCAACTCTCTTCTAGTTAAAACTTCTTGGGTCAAAGCCATGAGAGTATCTATGCACCTGTGGTCACAAAAGATTTTCAAAGAAATAGGTGAACTTTGTGGTGGGTGGATAGCTACCGAGGAAGAGACAGAACTCAAGAATCATATGAAGTGGGCTAGGATCGAAATTGCTGGAGACGGTCGGAATATTCCATCAGAGGTTATCATAGAAAGAGAAAGGGTAAAAAAATTTATTCCAACATGGGCGGAAAAGCAAACCCAATTTGAGTTAAGCTCGCCAGAAAAAGGTAGAGTCGTCGGAGTCTCTAAAGGCTACTGAAATATTCAATGGGTCGAAACCATTGAAAGATTTAAGGGTAAAGACCCCTTGTGTAATTAATGGGAAGGACATCCAACTGGTTGTGAACGTTGGAAGCAGTAAAAGCTGCTTTGAATTTATTGTGGAGGCTCGTGTTAGGCATGCAGATGAGGTAGGGGAAAGAAATATGTTGGGCTCTTCTAGGATTGGGCCAATATCAACATTTGAGCCTGATTTTTCAGCCCAAGCTTTAATGACTTTCAACAAAGCCCCTCAGAAAACTTAACTTATGACTGCTGCTTAGAAGAATTGAAGACTGTATCTAACGTAAACTAGCCCCCCTTTCTAAAAAATCAACCATCAATTGGCGAGCATTCTGAAAGACCGCCAAGCTACACTGAAAATTCAATTACCTGCATGGTGACAGAAGAAGAAACTAGCGCAGGGTTACAGGGAGATAAGGTACTAGATGCTATGACCATTATCAGTGTGGGAGAAGACCAATCAAAAATAGAATCTGGGCAGCAACTACAATTGACCAGCTCAATTCAGGGATCAATGATGAAGATTGAGGAGTCGAAGAAGCTACTTCTCTCTCTGTTCAGCACCACAATTCATTTCCAGAAAAAGAGATGAATGACAAAACTTTGGGTACATCAGAATTTTATCATATTGAGTAAGATGTTCGAGGTGGATTTTCAGGAGCATAAAGAAGAAGCATTGGAGCTTCTACTGCAAATCGACAGTTGTAGACAAAGCAGACGGATGGAATCAGATTCAGAAATCAAAAAGAATATATTTAAAGGTAAGAAAGAGTTGAAAGATCTAGTTTCTTTTGATGTCAAGTTTAAAAGTAATGGAAAAGGAAGTAGGGGAAACATTCTGTCAGTTATTGAATTATGCTGATTAATTTAGTATCATGGAATGTCAGGGGTTTGAACGATTTAGCTAAGAGGAGGATTACAAAAAGTTTGGTGAGGGAGTGGAATGCAGATATTATAGGCTTTCTGGAAACAAAATTAGAGGGGGATATAAATGAGGTTATTAGTCAGGTTTGGGGAGGGAGATGAGTGAGGTATGCATATCTGGAAGCCAGTGGTACTAGAGGGGGTATTTCAATGTTATAGAATTGTAGAGTTTGGGAATGAAAGGTGTTACAAATAGGAGCTTATACTCTGAGATGTAAATTCAAGGCTCTTTTGCAAAAGTTTGCATGTATATCACATGAGTATATGCTCCTAATTATGGCATTGAGAGGAAAGTTGTATGGGAAAATAGGGGCAGTAAAAGGATCGATGGAAGGGCCATGGGCTGTTTGTGGTGACTTCAATGTCACTAGATTTCCCTTGGAAAAAAGGAATTGCAACAGAAGGTCTAGAGCTACGGTGGAGTTCTCAGATTTTATCGAAGACATGGAACTTATTTGTAACACCCCGTAAATTCGACTTAGGTATGAATGAGTTAAAGGAGTAGTAATGTTATATTTTGGACATATGAAGTTCTATCGGAATGATTATGGGTGAAAATAGTTGTTTCAAAATCAAGATGGAAAGTGAGGTGCATAAGATTTGACAAAATCAATTAAGTTTGCTGAAGGTCTATCTTCCAGCAGGTTTTAGTGAAAATGTGTAAGGAATTTGGAAAAATGCAAAGTATGAAAGTTGTAGGCCTTTGAAATAGCTTTCCAACGATATATTATGGATCCCGAACGGATCTCTTTGCAAAAAGTTATGTGCGTTATTGAAAAGTATGCGATATGCGCGCCCGGTAGAGAGACCATAGCGCGACCGCGCTAATTTTGAGGCAGTGTTACTGCCGTTTAGCGCGGGCAGGTCTCCAGGTGCATGGGCACGCTCGTGGGGGGTCGTTTTAAAGCTATATTTCGTCCCCCACAACCCCAAAATATAAAAACTTGCTCTATAAAGGAGAGCTCTAAAAAACCTAGCTATTTAAGGATCCTTCCACCACCCAAGGTAAGTTCTAATGGTGATTCTAAGTTAATTTCAATTTCCTAACATCTTATTAACATGGGTAGACCCTCCAAATCATTAGATATTTGATTGGGGCACCATTGTTGAGAGAAGAAACCCTAGAACTCGAATTCAAGAAGATTGAACGTCAAAATGGTAATATCTTCGCCCTCTAATTGATTATAGCATTGGATTAATGATTGTAGACTACAAGTTCATGAGATATGAGTTGATGGGTTTGATAGAAAAGCATGAACAATTATAGATTTGGCTTATTGATTGTTGATTATTGGTTAAAGGTGTTGTTTATCTTATGGGTGAAGAAGAATGACATCTATTATAACCGTTTGAGACTTTAGAATTTATCTAGGATCAAGAGAATGCTTTGTTGGGTGTAAAAACACCATTAATAAGGACCATGAATCTTTATGTCACAACATGTTTGAGAAAATGTTTAAGTGACTAAAATATGAGAAATTATGCTAATATGGAATCCCTTTGACTTGTATTGATATAGATTAAAGTTGAAAGGGTTGGCGAATGTTGTATTACGCTCAAGAGCAGGAAATTTAGGTATGTGAGGCTAACCCTCTATGTTTGGGAATTTTAATGATTCTCCCTACACTATGTTTCTTTTACGACGTTACCAATTGCCTCTGAAATATAATTAAGCCTAGTTCCTTAAATAGTTGTAGAACTTCTATTCTCTAGCTTCATAACTCGCTCATGGCTTTCATTCTGAATGTTGTGAGCTCAGTGCGTATTCAATATAGACTTGGGTTTGATGCCCCGAGTCTTAGTATAGATTACTCAGTATGCCATATACAGTTGAAATTTCAGTATTCATAATCAGTTCAAGAATACATGTCTCAGTCTAGTCCTATTCAGTATTCCAGTATTATGTAATTCAGTGTGATTCAGTATTCCATTATTATGTAACTCAGTATGATCCAATATTCCAGTATCATGTAACTCGGTGTAATTCAGTATTTCACTATCATGTATTGCAGTATGATTCTCAGTTCCTGAATATTGAACACCTGTATTTGGCCTGAGGCCACATTTTATGCTTTATGCATCTTTGGGCCTGAGGCCGCAGTTTATGCTTTATGCATTTTGGAGTCGCAGTTATGTATACGTATACTTGGGCTCGAGGACGCAGTTGTGCACACATATATATATTGGGCTTGAGGCCGCAATTTAATATTCAGATAAACAGGTTGTTCATCATTCAGAAGAGAGAGTATTCATATCCTTGCTTCCTTTATTCAGTTTAGTTATCAGTTATATTTTTAGTTATCAGTTTAGTTACCAGTTTCAATAGTTATCATTTCAGTTATCAGCTTAGTTTCAGTTTCAACATTTATAATTCTTTCTTTCAGTTGCTTCACATACCAGTGCAATTCAAATGTACTGACGTCCCTTTTGCCCGGGGCTTGTATCTCATGATGCAGGTAATGATTTACAGGTTGACGATTCAGAGCGCTAGGATTCTCGTACCAGCTATTTGGTGATCCCCAGTTCTTTCGGGGTGTTATCATTACTTTACAATCTTTCAGTATTTACAGATAGACAGTGTTTTAAGTACTTTAATAGAAATTTCATAGACTAGAGTTACAGTTAGACAGAGTCGCAGGATTTTCATATTAAGCTATGTGGCTACAAATATATTTCAGAATTGTATTACTATTTCCGCACTTTGATTTATATCATCCAGACTTTCAGTATATCAGCATGTGTTAATTTATCTTCCGCATTTAGTATGTTATGATATCACATGTTGATTCAGCCAGCCAGTTGCTTCGCTCGGTCACATGTATTAGTCAGGCACCGAGTGCCGTGTTACGTCCAGTCCCAGCTTCGGGGCGTGACATTATTGATCTCCAATTAGAAGGGTAACTTATAGTTGGTTCAAAGGAGATAATCAGATAATAGCATCCAGAAATGACAGAATCTTAATTCCAGAAGATTGGGATGACAGATTCAGGAACATTAAACAAATAGTCCTACAAAGGTTGATATCGGACCATGTTCCTATCTCACTACAGTGTGGGTCTTGGGAGCAAACCAAATCCTACTTTAAGTTTGATAACTGTGGTTGAACACTGAATGCTTTGTAGACAGGATCAGAGAATGATGGACCTCTTTTGAATTTCACGGGAGGCTCGATTATGTGTTAGCATGCAAACTCAAAGATTTAAAAGGCAAACTCAGAGAATGAAGCAAAAGTAGCCAAGGAAACTTGGGGGTTCAAAGAACCGAGCTTCTAAAACATTTGGCATTCTTTGATTCCATTCAAGAAATAAGAGTATTGACTGAGGAGGAATCTGTGAGGAAGGCTTCTACCTTCATGGAATATGAGGAACATCTGAAAAATGAGAAGTTGCATGGAGGCAAAGATCTAGGGCTCTATGGATTAAAGAAGGAGACAGGAACACTAAGTTTTTTCACCAAACTTCTAATGCGCGTAAAAGATGCAACAACATCGATTAACTAGTGGTGAATGATGAAACAATTGAGGAACCAGGCAACATCAAGCTTGAGATTATTGAATTCTACAAGAATCTTTATTCGGAAGCTATGGAATGGAGACCTCAAGTCAATTTCGACAATTTCCCCACAATATCAGAAGAAGAAAAAGAGCCTTTACAAAGCAACTTTGAAGAACAGGAAATGCTATCTTGTTTGAAGCTATGTGCAGTACATAAGGCTTCAGGGCCTGACGGATACACTATGGGTTTCTTCATCAAATGTTGGGACATTTTGAAACAACATATCATGGAGGCTCTCCATAATTTCCATTCTCAGGAACTGTTTGAAAGCTTCAATGAAAAATACATAGCCTTGATTCCTAAGAAGATTGGAGCTAAGGAACTCAGGGACTTCAGGCCTATAAGGTTAATAGGCAGCTTTTATAAGCTGCTTTCGAAGATTCTAACAGAGAGACTCAAAAGGGTGATGTATGACTTTTATCAAAGGAAGACAAATAGTGGATGTTATTCTAATAGCCAATGAAGCAGTAGATTCAAGAAACAAACTAAAAAACCAGGAATATTGTGCAAACTAGACATTGAGAAGGCATATGATCATGTGAATTGGAGATTCTTGTTGAAAATACTGGAACTAATGGGGTTTGGAAAGAAATGGATCAACTGGATGAGAGCTGCATATCTTTAGTTAAATTCTCCATTCTCATTAATGGATCCCCAGAAGGTTTCTTCCCTAGAGGACTCAGACAAGGAGATCCCCTATCTCATTTTCTCTTCATAATTACTATGGAGGGGCTGAACAATATGATCAAAACTGCAAAAATCAATGGATGCATCAAAGGTTTCGAGGTAGCAAGAAGGGGCAATAACAATCTGGAGATTACACATCTCCAATATGATGACGACACTATAATTTTTTGTGATGCAAAAGAAGAACATTTGAGGTATTTGAGAATCATCCTGGTCTTGTTTGAAGGTACCTCAGGATTGCATATCAATTGTAAAAAGAGTCATCTGTATCCAATCAATGATGTGCTTGAGATGGAGAAACTATCATTGATTTTGGGAGGTGTAGTAGGTCTCTTCCTGCTATCTATATGGGCATGCCTTTAGGTGCTAAGTCCAAGTCCAATGAGATATGAAATACAATCATTGAAAAATGTGAGAAGAAGATATCTAAATGGAAAGCTCAGTACCTTTCTATGGGAGAAAGATTGATTTTGATCGATTCAGTACTTGACTCACTTCCTACATACATGATGTCACTCGTTCCCATCCTTGTAAGTGTTATTCAGAGACTGGATAGACTTAGAAGATCTTTCCTTTGGCAAGGAAACAAAGAAAAGAAGGGGTATCACCTAGTGAAATGGAAATCTCTGACGATTGGCAAAAGCAAAGGTGGGCTAGGCATCAGGAACTTAAAAAATCAAAACAAGACTCTTAAGATGAAGTGGTTATGGAGATTCTCTCAAGAACCTCAATCCTTATGGTGTAATGTCATCAAAGCTAAGTATTGAGAGGAAAACAACTGGGTTTCAAAGGAAGTCAATACAATATATGGGTTAGTTTATGGAGATCCATCAGAACACTCTGGCCTATAGTAAAGAGCCAATCCTGCATCAGAGTGAAGTGTGGTACCAAAACTTCCTTCCGGAAGGATAATTGGATGGGATTCGAAAGCTTGATGGAACTATTTCCTGATATGTATGGTTTCACTTAACACCAGCAAAAGACAATAGCTGAAATGTGGACCCCTCAAGGTTGGGATCTGATACTTAGAATAAGGCTGAATGACTGGTAGTTGACGAGGTTGACTGGACTTTACAAGCAGCTGAAAACATTCAAAGGCCTACAGAATGGCAGGGATGCACTATGGTGGAAGGGCCACAACAGAGGAATCTACAAGGTGAATGAGGCTTACAAGATGCTTAATCATACTAATGTACAGATCACTAACTGGCCATGGAAACACATCTGGAAAGTTAAGATACCTTACAAGGTATCTTGTTTCACTTGGTTACTTGCAAAGGAGGTAGTCTTGACCGAGGATAATCTTATGAAGAGAGGGATCCCACTGTGCTCTAGGTATTTTTTATGTGGGGAAACAGTTGAGACAGTTAGCCATCTATTTCTGCATTGCAGGATCACAAATCAACTATAGAAGATATTCATTAACCTCAGAGGTATTTCATGGACAATGCCCTCTAAGATTACTGAAGTGCTCACTAGTTGGGACGAAGCTGGAACTGGAGCTGGAAGCAGAGATAGATGGAGGACTGTCCCCGCATATATATGGTGGATAATATGAAAAGAGAGAAACTCTAGATGTTTTGAGGATAGTAGCAATTCAATACAGAAGATCAAAATGAACTGTGTCTTACTTTTTTTATTTTTGGTGTAAACAAAAGTGGCTAGAAGATACTCTATCGGTCCTAGAAGTCCTAAAGTACTGCTAGGATTTAGCTAGTAGTCTATCCTTTTGCATATTGTAAATATGGTTTCAGTACGACCTATGTATTGTTATATATCAATACACACAAATGTTACCTTCTCAAAACAAAAAAATACACGGATAAGCATGTATAAAGATAAAACTACCCCTTCAAAACCTTTTCCAAAGAATGGAGGAGGGTATTTTTGTGAAAAAACAATTTTTTTTAAAAAAAAATTATGCAATGCATGATATTTTTAATGCACTTTCCAAACAATTAATAAGAAATAATTCCAGTATAACTAATTTCGGCATTACTAATACTATACCATATTCAGTAATATTCTTATGCACCCTACCAAAGGGCTTCTTATAGTTTTAAAGGTGAGGATCCATTCGCTTCATTTATTTATAGGGTAGAAATGCTGCTAATTAACTAGATAAAGTGGCTGTGATGGTCTGAATCAGTTCTACTGAGAGAAGATTCTCATGTTTCTAGTTGTTTTGGTTGGACAAATGCTGTTTGCTAGAAGAGAAAACTTGAATAAGAAAGGTGAAGTGAAAGCAGAAAATAACTTCTTTCAATTGCTTCTTGGCCAGATCACATAGAGTTGTTTTGTTTGTTGTAAGTGAATCAATCTCAAGTAAGATGGTATTGGGTATATGAATTCTTGTTGGACAATTTGAATTTGTATTATGCGGATTTATCATAAATTGATTAATTATATGCATTTTCGTCAGCATTGTTGTACTCCTTTATTTGAGTTTGGGACTGCAATGTGAGTAGACTCACAAAAGTGGATTTACCTTAAAAAGACATGGAGTATGTCTTCTCCACCTCAACTGTAGATGTAAGTTGCAGAAGAGATTGAAAATATAATGGTTGCTTGATAATTCTTTCTTAAAAGTCAATAATTCTCTTAGCTAGTTTTGCTTCTACAATTCAAGGATTCCATATCTAGTGAACCTAAGGGGAAAATAGGTTATTTTTATGCTTTTGATTGAGTTCTTGATCAACCAAATAGAATTACAAAGGTAGAGATGAAAAAGCTAAGCAGCAGCAGCTGAATTTATTTTATAGTATCTCAAACATTGTCTGGTATCTGGTATTTTATTGTTGAGGAAAGTGAAGCTACTGCTTCTTCGACTGTTAAAAAGAGGCAATCTGGTCTCATCATATCTTTAGTTTCATCAGCCCTCTGTAATTTTTCCAGTACTTCTCCTATTGGATTCACCAATACAAACTGCAATGCCAAAATCATCAAGGAAATGAATATCAGAATAAATAAAAAAGAAAAGGGTCTTGAGGATTTTGGCTTCATCTGAAAAGATATAGTGACTGTACAAGCTAAAGTACACTTGCCTCAAGGCCTTTCTTTTCCATTGCCATACTCAAATCCTTGAACAATGAGACTCCACTTGTATCAATGGCAGTCACAGCTGAAGATTAAAAAACCACAATTACTTGTCAAGTTGAAATTAATTTTGGTTTTTGGTATTATCTAAGAGTGGTGGTGGGTGGGTGGGGAGGGAGGTAGAGATGGTTTTCAAGGCTCGAACCTTTGACCTCTTGATTACATGGCAATACATGACAGAACTTGTGACCTCTTGAAAGGGGCACCCTAGTGCACTAAGATTCCGTTATGCGTGGGGTCCAGGAAAGAGCCGGACCACAAGGGTTTATTGTAAACAACTTTACCCTGCATTTCTTCGAGAGGTTATTTTCAAGGCTCGAACCTGTTTCCTCTTTAAGTACATGGCAGAACATGTGACCTCTTGAAAGGGCAGCCTAGTGCACTAAGCTTCCGCTATGCGCAAGGTCTAGGGAAGAGCCGGATCACAAAAGTTTATTGTACACAACCTTACCCTACATTTCTGCAAGAAGTTTTCAAGGCTCGAACCTGTGACCTCTTGATTGCATGGCAGCAACTTTACCCGTTACGCCAAATGAAAATAAATGACAATATTGAGAACCATGTCTCTATAAACTTACCAGACAAATCAAGGACCACAAATCTAAGCCCCGACTGTTTCTTGTTTTTTCCTCCCTCTGCATCGTAGTCTTCTATCCATCTTGAAATCCTTTTTTTTGGGGCAAATAAAAAGAGACCTAAATAAATATGGAAGGAAGAAAAAAAGAAGAAAAATGAATGCTAGAATGGTCGATGCAGCAGTTCAACTAGTACTGACCTTTCTTTAAGATAAGTTGCATTGGCAAAGTTGATTGGAGCTTCAATACTTAAAATGAGAAAACCAGGAACACTCATAGCCTCTTTATAATGATCAAGATTTCTATAAATTCCAGTACCAGGTATATTTCCTAACATTACTGTTTTTGGCCTTGTAATTTGCAGCAACACCTTTAGAATTGATATTCCAATCTGAAATTCATTATAAAAGAAAGTCAAAAACCAAGCAACGTAACAACAACAACAACAACAACAACAACATACCCAGTATAATCCCATAAATGGGCTCTGGGGAGGGTAGGTTTAACCCTACCTTGTGCAGGCGGAGAGACTGTTAAGAAAAAAAGGAAAAGGAACTTGAGAGGGAGCTTACTGCAATGGCAAGACCATTCTGAACAGAAATAAAGATGACTCCGAAGAATGCACATAACAAGACTAGGAAATCGAATTTATCGATCTTCCAGATTTGGTAAGCAGATGGGACGTCGATAAGGCCAACAACAGCAGTGACGATGATGGCTCCGAGCACAACATTGGGAGTATATTGGAAGAGAGGCATTAGGAAAAGGAGTGTCACCATCACTGTCACTGCCATTACTATGTTAGAAACTGCAGTTTTGCTTCCTGCATTATGATTCACTGCTGACCTAGAGAATGCACCTGAAAATGTAGAGTTACATTTAAAGGATTCTGCAGTTTTAGAAATTCTACAACAACAAACAAACCCAGTGTAATAATACAAGTGAGGTCTGGGGAGGATAATTTGTACGCAGACTGTTTCTGATAGACCCTCGGCTCAAGAAACATCGTAAATAAAGCAACAAACAGATTTAGAAATTCTAAAGTGTTGAAAGGTTTATGTACCAGTTGTGACATAGCAGGAAGTTGAGGAACCAACTATGTTCATGACCCCAATAGCAATCATCTCTTTGTTTCCATCCACTTGGTAGTTCTTTAAAGCAGCAAAAGTCCTCCCTACTGCAATTCCTTCCTATTTTTTTTAAACAACACATTAAGTAGGCGTTTGGAGATAAAAATTGTAATTTTTGAATAAAGCAGTATTTGGAGTTAAGTTGAAAAAATAGTATTTGAAATTTGAAATTATGTTACATGCATTTCGCTTGAAAAAATATTGCAATTCTTGTGAGTGGGTAAAAAAGTTTTTCCCAAAAATTTGAAAAAATGGTCATACCACTTTTTGATTATTGAAAAACTCATCTTCAAAAAACCTTCAAAAACTTAAAATTTTTTTGGATATTATATGCCAAATCATAGTTTGAGTTCTTTTCCTTTTTCATAAAAAGATAGGTAAAAGAGAGAAAAATTACAGTAAGTGAAAGGATGCCAGTGACAATTCCAGTTTTGATTACAAGTCCCAAGTAGCTTCCACTGAAATGTAACATGTTCCATGAAGGAGGGTTCAACCCTTCTTGTAATTTGCCAATCTACCAAAAAACAAAAGGAAAATAAGTACATAAATATTAAGATTTAGAAATATAATAGATATTAAAAGTATAGATAAATTTCTTTGGAAACTTACGATGCTGATACCATGCTTTTGACCTTTCATTGCAAATACCAGAAGTGTAGAGACAATGACACAAAGAAGAGGGGCTCCTGCTGATACCCAAAATAGCTTTGGCTTTCTTATGCTCTGTGCAACCAAAAGTCATATATATATATATACGGTCAGAGACTCTCTATAACAACATCGCTCTATAACAACTATTACTATAAAATTCTCTCTCTATAACAACATTGCTCTATAACAACTATTACTATAAAATTCAAGTTTTTTATGGAGCCAATATTCATGCTATGTTATAATATATTTTCACTATAACACCATTTCGCTATAACAGCTAAAAAAATCCAGCACAAATAAGACTGTTATAGAGAAGTTTGACTGTATAAAAAATGTTCATCCCAAAAAAGAAAGCAAAAAAAGTAAGTCAAAAGTATTAAGTATTTTTTCTCATTATGATATCAGTTACAAATTTTCTTTAAATTATGGTTATTTTTCTTTATTTTGGATTGTCCCAATTCTTGAACTTGAACTAAATCGTCATTCAAAAATATATAGGTACTTACAAAGAACATGAAAAATGCACGAGATTGCAAGATTCTTGTACTGTAGCTCGGAATCATTTCTTACTCTAGGAAGATAATGATGAAAGTTTGCAGATTCCAAAAAGGGATATTTACACAAATAGTAGGTCATATTTACTGTTTACTTTTTTTCATGCCATATACATAGATTATACACATGTAATATATAAATTATGCATGCATTATACCTCCACCGATTATTTTTAATTTAAGCGATTGAACGAGCGGCTATTTGGGTTGATTCTTCATTCGAAAAATGATTAGAAATGTCTCCCAAAAAGTAGTATAGTGTAGGACATCTTTCCTTTCTACTAAATGGTAAGGAATTTAAGAAATTCGAACTTATCTACAGTGCAACAAAACTTTGAAACCAAAGTCAATACATTATTACGTGTACTTAATTGTGAACTTTATCATGACTTTTGCATTTAGAATTCAGTAAATTACTTCAACTAAATATGACTTTTCCTTACATTTTAAAACTGAAGAAAGAAAAATAAAATGACAAAATAAAACTGGAAAAGAGCACTTACAATGTGTCTGGTCAATAGGAGGAACACCAAGAAGCAGAATGCCATCAGTATAGTTTGCCAAGACCACTGCGTATATACCATATAAAATATTATATACAAAAAAAAATATACATTATTTCTGTTATTATTTTGAAAGCCTTTGACTTGAATCTAGTCAACTCAAATTGAAAATTAGAAGTTGTGGTGATGTCTTTTATAAACTTTCAAATATTAATAAAGAAAAATATTTTTTGTCAAACTATTTCGGAAGAAATTATTAAAAAAAAAAGTCGGCGCATTACTAGCTTATAATATGCTACACTGGTCAACATTTTTTCTTGTTGACTACATATTTCTCATTCTACAACATCATTACATTGCTATTTATTTGTTTTTCTACCATCAATTATTTTCAAATTGTAATCACCTTTTTAAATGATTTTAAATTATAATGAACTTATCCACATCAAAATTTGTAATAAAAAATTAAAAAAAAATGGGGAGACAATTAGTACTTGATTTTAAGAATCTTGAATTCACATGATAGCATCGAAAGCCAAGTCAGCACGTGAATATTCTTATAATCCAAATGTAGAAAAGACACAGACAAATACAATTCTCTGAATTTGCTCCAAAAAGCTGAAGACTAAAGACAAATTTAGTTTTATATAATTCCAAGAAAGAAAAAGTAAAAATTATCAGTTACATTTACATACAATAGTAGATAAGAATCGGGTAAAAAGACAGTAATAACCTCATTAGTTCTGTGGAAAACAGAACTTAGAACAGGGACTATCGCCATTTGCTTGGTAAAATTTGTGATACCAAGAAGACTCTTGAGTTGCTGCAGTGACACTATAACAGCAGCTCCAGCCATGAATCCAATCAGTGTTGCTTTTGAAAGGAAATCAATAATAAAACCCAGTCTGCAATTTCCAGAAAAGATTAAAAAAAAAAGTTACTAACTAAAACCAATCTCTACACTTTGTAATTTTCCTTGTTCTTTTTAGGTAATCGTAGAAGGAAAGTCTTGGAGCAACAACAAGATTATCTTCGTGTGATTCATACGTCACGAGTTCGAGTAATTGACGCAGCCACTAATACTTGCATTAGAGTAGGCTATATATACACATAGGCGGACCTATGCAATAGGTAGAGGGGTCACTGACACCCATAAAGTTCGGCAAAAACTCCATTTATACATGTATGTATATGTCTTGAGAAAATAGTGATTTTTAATAGTGGACACCTTATATACAAAATAGATTTTGGTTGAACCAACAAGTGCACGGCAAAATTCAAATCATGGGTCCGGCTATACATCACATCCGTTGGGGTTCGGCCCCTTCCCAGACCATGCGATGAACACAGGATTTCCTGCCTTGTGTAATTCAAAAGAATGAAATAAAAAAAAGTGGGAATACCTCAAAAAGCCTAAAGAAGCTTGGAAAAGGCCAGCAAAGAAAGTAGAAGAGAAAGCAAGTTGAAGGAACAAGATTGGATCTTTAGTTGGGGACACAACTTCTCTCAACATTGATCCTAAAACAAGTGATGCAATTGAAACTGGCCCTACTGCAAGATCCCTTGAACTTCCAAGAACAGCATAAACAAGAGGAGGAACAAAACTTGAATCTACACTCCAAAAAGCAAATATTAAAAAAAAAAGTGAATTACTTAAGTACACCAACAAAAAAAAAATTAAAAAAATAATGCATGATGACAAAGAAAACACTCACAAAGACCAACAATTGGAGGTAAGTTAGCCAGTTTTGCATAGCTAATTCCCTGCCAAAAAGAAGAAAAAAAAGGAAAGAGTTAGCAAAGTAACAATAGTAAAAAAGAAAATTACCATAACTTTAGAAGACAAAATCAAGAAAACGGTTAGGCCTGGACAATAAAAGAACCAACAACAAATAACCCAGTGAAATCTCACTAGAAAGACCGGAAAGAAATAATATATTAGTGGCATCAATAAAAATCATAGAACGAGACAAAAAAGAACCAACCTGAGGAATTGCAAGGCTAGCAATGGTGAGGCCAGAGACTATATCAGATTTGAACAACTTGAAGCTGTAATTAGGACCCCATTCTAGTATAGGAAAAACATACTGAGCACCAAGAATTAGCTTCTGTTTCAATGGCTGACCTTTGAATTGACGTAAAGGGTCATCAGGGAAAAAGGTTTCTTTAAGCCTATTTTTGAGTTTTTGGAAAGTGCTTCTATGGGGTGGAGAAACAACTTTGTGTACCTCCATAGCTGTTATGTCTATAACTCTGTTCTCATTATTTGGTTCCATGTTGGTCTAATTAATGAGAATGGATTTGAATGCAAAATGTCTGTGGTTCCTTTCCTACTATTTATATTTCCATCAACTTTCAAAAAGACAACTACCAAACAAACTAGTACTAGTCCACTTGATAATTTCTATACCTTGGAAAAAAAAAAGATAACCCTAAAATTGTCTTTAGGAGGGGCTGAAAATAAGAAGAATGTAACAGTAGTGGTGTTGAATATTTTTCCTTGACAAGAGACTTTGGTCTGACTAAATTTATAGGTAAAATATGGACATATATAGAATCTAAAAAGTAGATCCCAAAATCTACTTAATATTAAATAAGTAAACTTACTAAAGACTTGGAATTTGTATGGAAGGTAATAGTTAGTGTTATTGTTCAAAAGATGGAGAAAGTGAAGTTGGATAAGATTCTGATGAAAATAAGGTGAGATTTTGTGATAGGTAAATATGTGAAATAGGAAAAATGAGAAAGTTAATAGAGAAATTTCATTAAATGGAAGGGTGCATTTCTCTAAGAAGGTTATGAAATTTATACAAATAATATAGTAGAGTTAAGGGTCAAGATTATAAATTAAGACTACTCAGAGTTTCAGAGGGATAGTTTTAGATAAAGTGATATTGTGGAGGTCGGTATGGCGGCAAACTGCTCTTCACTAATTTTTATTTTT
>MU761253.1:7105-85544 GCA_026770625.1 Nicotiana glauca | reverse complement strand
TATATATATATATATATATATATATATATATATATCTTTATTTTTATTTTTTGTAGAAACTTCGCCGTGGGAAAAAATACAAATAAAATAAGAGATCACATAACGCTATGTGTAGTAATTAATTCTTTATTCTCTTACTAGTGTTCGAATAGTTCAAGTTTAATTTAATTTGACCTTTTAGATCAAATTATTCTTTAATAATTATATATCTTCTAATATTCAAGATCTCAGTGTTGTTTTAGGAAAGATATTTTGTGAATTAGAAAATATTTTTAAGGATAAAATAATATAAGTTTTGGTCAAATAAAAATACTTATAAGTTGAAAAGTTTTGGGGTGATTAAGTTAGCTCAATTTATAACTTTGACTGATTTTGGTTTATAAGCACTTCGGAGATTTATAAAACACATAAATAAGTTAAAATATACGTTATAAACTTAGTCAAACATTCTCTATGTTACTACAGTGAAATAACAATAGGATTGATCAAATAAAATTTATGTCCAAAAAGGATCTTTTAACTTGCTCTGAATAGATTATAATAATTAAATTTCAGGGATTTCTGGATGAAAATTCTCAACAAGATCTATATAGGAGTACTTTTATTGATTTTGCATTAAGTAAATATACCTTCTTATGTCATTATATGGTGCAGAGTTGCAAATTCAGTGCTAGAATGGCGTCGGCTTATTTAATTTTACTTTTGAAAGTGAAATACGAACAAAATGTTGATATGAATTGATTATATCTTTTTCTTTTTATATTTTGCTTTATTAATAAGGTAAACTCCACTTCCAACTAAGAAATTGTGAGTTCGAGTCTCCCCAAAAGCAAGATGGGAAATTCTTGGAGGGAAGAATGCCGAGTTTTTATTGCTTTATTAATAAAGCACGAAAATAAAGTAATACTAACACATGTCTGAATATCACACACAAAATAGAAAGTTCTCAAATTTGTTAGATTTGCTGGCTTTATAAAATTTATCGTTTACTTTTTCTAGTCAGTATAAATTATACACGTATTATATACAAATTATACATATATATATTATATATCTATCGGCTATTTAGGTTAATTCTTCGTTACAATTAAAGGAACATTAAAAGGTAATTACCTACAAAACTAACACACCCGTTTCGCAACAAAGATTGTCCTATGTACTTTTCATACTAAACAAATTATTTTTGATCCTCAAAAATCGAATTTTTCGAATATCGGGTCCTATGTACTTTCCATACTAAACAAATTATTTTGATCCTCAAAAATTGAATTTTTCGAATATCGGGTGGCAAAAGAAAAAATAGTATCAAAACACAAATATCCTAACCAACTCCTAGGAGTTTACCATAATTTTTCAAACTATAGAAGTCATAGATCAAAGATGAGTAGATTAAAGCTATCTCGAATAAGATACTAATTACTTGTACCTTTTCCAGTACACGTGTTAGGAAACACAAATACATCATTTTGAATAGGACCATAACTTAATTATAGTACCAAAGGCACATTCTCTATATTTTCTTGTTACAATAATAATTAAGGGTTTTAATTATGCAAGATTTGCATGATACATTCAACCCTAGATATATGAGAAAAGCTAAGTTAGGTGTCCAAATCTGGAAGTAGCAATTAGAGAATTAATCACGCAATTGGAAGGAAGTAAAAAGGAATAAATTAATTGAGCAAAGAATAGAGAGGCTTGGTTCCAGAAGATCACATGGGAACAGATTCTCTATGTTTTGAGCTATTATTTGGATGTACCAATCAAATATTTGATATATTTGGCAGGACCCTATATTTTGAAATGCAATTATTCCCATCCATGAGGTTGGTCTGCTATATAAATTAAAATAGAACACCATTCTTGAATTAAATTTGTCTTGTCATTAGATGCATAATAATCTCTGGTTCAACACAGTTCCCTACTTTACCTGTATATTTGTCACTAAAGAGCACTCAACTTGGAATTTGGTTTTTTCCTATCATTATTCGAGTTTTTGTTCAAGTGGCAACTTGATTTTCTCCCGTGATATTTTCCTTGTTTTATACTGTGCTTTTCCCTTATCCGTTTTTAAATCCTTTTGGGGTTGGGAGAAGAGGCATATCTAGGATTAGAGGTTTATGAGTTCCTACCGTAATTTCAGATTAATATGCAATAATAACTTGGTTCATAATCAAATATTTATTAATATTTAGTGAATTTCTTAATATAAATACAGAGTCTACGCAAGAGTTGCTGAGTTTCCGGGAACCCGTTGTCCATACACTAGGTCCGCCACTAGTTGGGAGATGTTGGAGATCAGAGATGTAAGATAACAACTGTATCAGCCGATTGTTAAAATGTGTAACCATCTCATCTAAAAACTTAAGCTGTTAGACAGAACATATTTTTATTTACTTACTTAATTATGTATTTAACACGCCACTCGTATACGAGGTTGATTCTTTTTTATGATTCAAGCATGTGAAACTACCTTTAATAGTGGATGATGGTGAGACTAGAATCTAGGACTTCTACGTGATATGGTAGCATGTTGAAGTGTGTTAGTGTCTATTTATGTCTGTGACTTATACGCAAGTTACGATGTTTTACTTTAAAGAGAAGTAAAAAAATACACTATCGAACTAGTATGCTTTATGTTGACAACTTAAAATAAGGAAAAATATTATGATACATTCTTTTGGCTAAGTAGATATTGGTTGCAATAAGAATATTTGTGTTATTAAATATACATCTATTTTAATTTGTCGCGTAAAATGTATCCAACTGGTAAAAACTGGCAACCGTTTACTATTAGGCTATTTGAGTGGAAGGTTGTGCCTTTGTAATTGTAAGATAAAATTAAACAAATTAAGATTTGCAATCAATCTCTCTCTCTATATATAGAGCATAGACACACACACACACCAGAGAAGGACATGCATCACACACACATGGTTAATTTCGCTTATGGTCATTAAACTATCCTTTAATTTCAGTAAAGTCATTCAATTATTTTTTGTCACTTAAAAGTAACTAAACTTTATCTTTGTCACTTAAAAATTATTTTGCCTCAAACTTTGTCACGACCCGGATTTTCCATCATCGGGAGTCGTGATGGCGCCTACTAGTGGGAGCTAGGCAAGCCAACTCTTACTTATCTTTCCATCTTTATTGGATGTCGTTTTAAAAATATTTAGCAATAATAATACGATTACAGCGGAATAAATTAATTTAGTGGAAGACTTAGTAAATGTTATTAGATGCGATACAGAAATCCAGACATAATTCACTACCCAAGAACTGGTGTCACAATACTCACGAACTTCTAAGAATACTAAACATAACCGTTTGAAAGAAATATAAAACTGTTTGTCTCGAATACATGAGATAACAGAATGAAAATAAATATAGAGGAGACGTCGGGTCCTGCGGACGTCTGCAAGGCTACCTCGGTGTCTCGATGGTCGGAATGCAAACGCTCGCACTACTACTGCTGCTGCTGTCCGAAACCTGTATCTGCGCAAAAAGAGCGCAGAGTGTAGAATCAGCACAACCGACCCCATGTGCTAGTAAGTGTCTGGCCTATCCCGGCGAAGTAGTGACAAGGCTAGAACCAGACACTCACATAAACCTGTACAATTCAATATATATATATATATATATATATATATATATATATATATATACAACAAAAATAGCAGGAAGCAACATTAAATATTTGGGAGGGGAAAACCTGCTCTGGGGTAGCAACAATTTAATCATAAAATCGTCGGATAAAAAGTGAAGTTGTACAATACGACAGATAAGGAAAAACACGGAACAACTCTACATATGAAATCAACATACTTGGTCTATACTCCGTTGCGGCGCGCAACCCGACCCTCCGATTTTTATATTGTACCGTTGCGGCGTGCAACCCGACCCTTTCGATTATATATTTGTTAGTGATGCGGCGTGCAACCCGACCCTTCCGATTATTATATTATACCGTTGCGGCGTGCAACCCGATCTCATTATATTCATGCCAAGAACTCACCCAAACTATAAATGCAACTCAAGTACGAGGGGAGTGACAATAATTGCACAAGGTCCCGACAAGGGAATACAACCAACAACTCAATTATCCCGGCAAGGGAAAATACAATAGCTCGATACCAAGGCTCAACAAATAATTCTTTCATAGAATCAAATAAGAATGTGAGATTATCAATTTAAGACTCACGGTCATGCTCGACCCCCAACGTATAGATACTCGTCACCATGCCTATACGTCGGACTCCACACATAACAAATAGCACATATACTCAACTCCTATTCCCTCAAGCTAGGATAGATCAAACACTTACCTCGAAGGTTTACGGCCAACTCAATCCTTAGCAATGCCTTTTCCTTTCGAATTTAGCTCCAATTCAATCGTATCTATACACAATTGATTTAATATCATCAATAATACTTCACAAACTAATCCAAATGGCTAAATATATTCTTCTACAACATTCTGTCCGGAATAGTGAAAATCGACCCCGGGCCCACGTGGTCAAAATACGAGGTTCGAACTATTTTCCAGTCACCCATTCACTCACGAGCCCGAATATATAATTTGTTCTCAAGTTCGACCCCAAAACGAGGTCTAAATCACCAAATCTTTGAAAATCCTAACTCTATCCAATTCTCTAATTTTCTACCCATTTTCACATGTTTAGGCCTAAGAATTTGATTGATGTTGATGAAAAATGAAGAAGACGAGTTAAACAATACTTACCCCATGAACTTTGGTGAAGAATCGCCCAAAAAGCTATTGGAGAAGAGAGAGTTTTGAGAAATGGGATATAATCCCGTTTTTGTTCTGTTTTTCAGAACTTAAAATCACTGGGCGGAATTTGCTCTATGCGATCGCAGGGCCTGGGATGCGATCGCATAGAGTATGGTCTGATGGGCAGTGCGATCGCATAAGGACATATGTGAACGCATAGAAGGAAAAGGAGGGGGCTGACTTTGCTCTATGCGATCGCGGAGAAGCTATGCGATCGCATAGAAGGAATTCTAGGCCTCAAGATTTACTCTATGCGATCGCAGCAAGACCTATGCGATCGCATAGAAGGATTTTCTGGACAGAATGCAGCAACAATTCTGCTGCATTTTCCAAGGCCAAAAGCACTCCGACACCTATCCGAAACTCACCCGAGCCCTCGGGGCTCCAAACCAAATATGAACACTGACTGAAAAACATCATACGAACTTGCTCAAGCGATCAAATCGCCAAAATAACATCAAAATCAATGAATTGAGCCTTAAATCCAAGAAATCTTTCAAATTTCACAAACCTCCAAATTTTCCAATTTAAGGCCGAAACACGTCAAACGACGTCCGTTTTCAACTAAACTTTACAGGAATCGCTTAACCAATATATATGACCTGTACGGGGCGTCGGAACTAGAATACGAGCCCGATACCATTACTTTTTGATCAAATTTCATTTTCATTTTCCTTAAACATTTTCAGAAAATAATTTTACGGAAAAATTCATTTCTCGGGCCTGGGACCTCGGAATTTAATTCCGGGCATACGCCCAAGTCCCATATTTTTCTACGGACCTCCCGAGACCGTCAAATTATGGGTCCGGATCCGTTTACCAAAAATATTGACCAAAGTCAACTATAATCATATTAATATTAAAATTCTTCAAATTTTTCACATAATTCATATATTTCAACATAAAAACTTTCCGGCTGTACGCCCAGACTGCGCACGCAAATCGAAGCAACTAAAGTGGGGTTTTCAAGGCCTCGGAAGTACGGAATGACTAAGAAAACAAGTGATAACCCTTTGGGTCATCACAAACTTCCACCATAAATATGACATGGCATACGTTTTAATTAAAAAAAATTTAAAAAAATGCCACATAAGCTTACATTGGTCATACGCACATTAAGATCCATGTCTCCTTTAATATGACTTACCCAAACTCCAAATGGATTTTATGGGTAAAAAATCGCACATAGAATAGCTCTTATCAGGTCAACCACATTCCTCTTTAGATATTAAATTCCACATTAATTTAAAATAATTATCCTAAAATACACTATTACATAATGCACATTCAATGTTGTTCATGGGACAAACGAAAGGTAACAATTGTTAAACTTGAAGTTCTGCCCATGAGACAAGCGTGGAAAAAATTTATAAGCATCCACTTTAAGGCTATTTCTATAACCCGCTAGCCCGTTTTGACATCTCTAATATTAGAAAAAATAGAAAACACACAATCAGATCATTCTCAGAGAATTCAATGTGGATTATAGCGATCATTCAAAGAGCAAACGAAGGCAAGAAAGACAACACAAATGAACTTCCTTATACCTTTATATCTCTCATGCACACACCGAACAACCACAAAGTAGAGGACAAAAACACAGAAACAAATAGATAAACAAAAACTAACACGTACTCAAAATGCATATAAACACTTAGATATATAAAAAGATTTAAAACGTGTCACCTTAGTTAGTTGATTGATAATCTCTTCGCGAAGATTAACATCATGTAGTAATAACACCAACTGTTTTAGGGTGGCAGAAGCCAAATCAAGACCCTCATTTTTCTGTGAAGAAGAAGAAGAAATGTTGCAAAATTCTTATTCAGTAGAGTTATAAAATGACTCGGATAAGGCATACAAACAAAATAAGAATTTTCTAGCATAAATTATTTTAGTATAGAATAATTATGAATATGCATTATGTAACAGAAAAGGTAAAAACTTTATATTTTAGGATAATTATTTTAAATTAATGTGGAATTTAATTAAAAATAGTGTAGAATTTAATATCTAAAGAGGGATGTGATTGACCTGGTAAGAGCTATTCTATGTGCGGTTTTTTATCCATGAAATCCATTTAGAGTTTGGGTCAAATCATATCAAGGGAGACGTGGATCTTAATGTGGGTATGACCCATGTCAGCTTATGTATCATTTTCTTTGAATTTCGTTAATTAAAATGTATGACATGTCATATTTATGGTGGAAGTTTGAGGCAAAATGATTTTTAAGTGACAAAGATAAAGTTTAGTTACTTTTAAGTGACAAAAAATAATTGAATGACTTTACTGAAATTAAAGGATAGTTCAATGACCATCAGCGAAATTAACCACACACATATATTTCCTCTCCTGAAATAAGTGGTGGAAAGTATTTTTCTTTACTTCTTCTAACTTAACTAACAAAAAATTAAATATATAGCTATACTACATAGGTATCTATAAGTGTTCTTCTAAGATGTACCTAGTCTAGTATATATATCAGAATTTAAATATTTTATACTCTTGGCTTTCCTTGGTTCATGAATAAAAACATACATACATTCTACATTTTAATTTTATTCGGTTCGAATTTTCAATTTTTCTTGTACACACCTGTATAGATGAGTCGAATTCTAATACACTATTTTCCATGGGCCACTTCTACTTTTTGCTGGCCTAATGTGTTATGTCTTTCTTTTTGTTGGTTTTTGACCCCATAAAGTTTTTCAGTCAATACTCTGAATAGTGTCACTCTACATGTCATGCTTATCCATACAAAATAAGCTCAAAATTATCAGAATATAAAGTAACTTTTTAGGGACGCAAAGGTTCAATCAATTATTTAAAGGCTCAAAAGATAAATTGGTGGCAAACTACAAATGACATGTACAAAGTAAGAACAAAATTAAGGAGAAAAAGTAATGATCAGTAATATGTTGTGGTTCAGGAGAACTAAACCAAAGTAAGACAAAGAAACATGGTAAAGTAGAATGGGAAGGACCAAAAGAAAATGATTATGAACCTATAAGGATCCTAAGGTCCTTATCTTCAAGAAAATTGATTCTGCATATAGTGCACTTTCGGTTTAATTTCAATAATGTGGTTTCTCTTCACTGCAGTTTCTCTATCTTTTTCTTCTTCTTTGGTTTTAGAGAAAGAAAATAGAAAAAGGTAAAAAAAAAAAAAAAAAAATTGTACTTGGTATAGGGATCATGCCAAGTGTTAATCAATTTCTATCAATGGATTTAATGGGGTTTCTTTTTTTCGAAAAGGAAAAAGGAGAAAGAAAGGATAAAAAAAGATTCCTTCGTATTTCGGGGAAAAATCATAAATAGTGTGGTTTACGATTGTTAATTGAATATTAGCCATAATTTTAAAAATAATCGAAATTTAGCTATTTTCTTATGTAAAAATAAAATCTGAACAACAATAATAACAACACAGTAAAATCCCACAAGCGGGGTCTGGGGAAGGTAGTGTGTACGCAGACTTTACCCCTACCCCGAAGAGGTAAAGAGGCTATTTCCGAAAGACCTTTGGCTCAAGATAATAAAAAGACAAAAGTTAAGAATATTAGATTCGCCACAGAGATTATAGGAAAATAGGAACATAACATGCATTGAAAAAAAATTACAAAGCAAAAAACGATGGCTAGTAAATGGATCCTGTGTCAAAAATAGAAAATAGTAAGACACGGCATTGCCCTAGCTATCTTAGATAAAACCCTACTGGACTAGGCTTACAAATGTACAAAGTAACACAAGACTCAACTACCTCCTAGCCTACAACCGTAATACTCAACCTCCGTAGCTTCCTATCAAGTGTCATGTCCTCTGAAATCTAAAGCCTCGTTATATCCTGCATGATCACCTCTCCCCAATACTTTGTAGGTCGCCCTCTACCTCTTCTCGTGCCTTCCACAACCAACCGCTCACACCTCCTTACTGGAGCATCTGGACTTCTCCTCTGCACATGCCCGAACCATCTGAGCTTCGCTTCCTGCATCTTGTCATCAATGGGAGCCACGTACACCTTCTCCCGAATATCATCATTTATAATCTTATCCATCCTAGTGTGCTCGCACATCCACCTCAACATCATCATTTTTTCTACTTCCATCTTTTGGATATGTGAATTCTTAACATAATAATACTCAACGTTATACATCATGGCCGGTCTAATTAACCACCACTTTATAGAACTTACCTTTAAGTATCGTTGGCACTCTCTTGTCACACAAGACTCCAGATGCTAACCTCCACTTCATCCACCCTACCCCAATACGGTATGTGGCATCCTCGTCGATCTCCCTTCCCCCGTGGATAATCGAACCAAGGTACTTGAAGCTGCCTCTACTTGGGATAACCAGTGACTCAAGCCTCACATCCACGTACACTTCCCCCAGCTCAGCACTGAACTTACACTCGAGGTATTCCGTCTTCGTTCTGCTTAGCTTGAAACCCTTAGACTCATGAGTCTGTCTCCAAACTTCCAATCTCTCGTTAACACCTCTCGTGACTCATCAATCAGAATTATGTCATCGGCGAATAGCATGAACCATGGTACCTCCCCTTGAATATGGTTTGTTATCGCATCCATCACCAAGGCGAATAAGAACGGACTGAGCACAGAGCCTTGGTGTAACCCTATTTCAACCAGAAAAAAGCTCAGAGTCGCCTCCTACTATCCTAACCCGAGTCTTAGCCCCATCATACATGTCCTTAATTGCCATAATATAAGGAACCGACACACTTTTTGCCTCCAAGCATCTCCAGAGCACTTCTCTAGGAACCTTGTCATACGCTTTATCTAGGTCAATAAACACCATGTGCATATCCTTCTTTCTCTTTCTGTACAGTTCCACCAACCTCCTAAAATCTGAACAAAACACCCTTAAAAATCGAAAAAAAATCCAATATATGTGTTGGAGTTCCAGCATAATATATGCTGGAACTTTCTGTGGACATCTAGGGTATTTTTTCCCAAATTTTATTTTCACTTAAAATAGTGAATATTTTTCAATGACGTTATAAATTCTGACTATTTTTTAATTATCACTTCAAAAGCGGGCTAGCCCATGCAATTTTCGTAGCATATTGAGAGCTAGCTATTATAGCTAACGAAGTATCATATCAATGGATTATCTCTATGTTCCAACTTTAGTTGTTTAACCTTTTCGCCTAACACGAGACAATATTATCGCTCAAATTGATGAACTTTTTAGATCAAAAATATCCGTTAACTTTGTCTACTGAAGTCAAGTTAGAGCGACTAATTTTGAGAAGTGGAATCATAATTAAATATTAAAAAGAGAACTACTTTTATAGAGAGAACCAAAGAAATAATAAATGAAATGACATTGCGAATACAAGATATTTGATCGTGGTTAAATGAGAAGTTTATCATAAAGATGTATATTATACATTTGTTAGTTTAATACAAATATTGTGTGTGTACATATTAAGAATATCCTGGTTAACTTTCCTATATGAACAGATTCTGGTATATTTGTAAAGGGACCCGAATTATTTGTTAATAATGAAGGTGGTAGATCCTTCCTTTTAGGAATTTTTATCTTATATTTAAAAAAATTATATTTTATAGCTATTTTTTTATTTTTATAGCCAAATATCTATTTATGGTCACATTCTACCCTTAAGCTATAAAATACGCTTTGTATTAATTTTCTCTCACATTCTTTCAAAAATTTCTCCACCCTCTCTCTATCAACGCCAGCTCTCACACAACAGAAGATTGAACAGAATCCGTCACGAAACCAAAAAGTTCATCACTATTTCTTGTTTTTCCCCAATCTCAAATAGTTGCACCGTCCAAACGTCCCATTCCTCCCTTCTTTGAGATATTCCATTTTGTGTTTTTCTTTCTTTCTTTCATTTTATTTTTTTCCCCAACTTTTCTTTCTGTCAAGATTTAGATGAAGCCGCGATTTTCTATATCAAGATCAAGATGAAGATTTAGTGGTTGAAGAGTATGTTTAGAAATCAATGTCTTGTGTTTCATATCAATATCAAAATCTGACATAGGGTAAATTGGGGCTGACAATGGAGGTTCAAAATCTGCTATCGACAAAACGACATTAGGGTTATTCTTGAACAAAGACAACGGAGTTTGGGGCTTAGCAACTTGAAGAGTCTGTTATCTTTTTTTGGCTGAATTTCAATGTATCTTGTTATATTGTATGTATTTCATTGTATTCATTGTCTTCTTATTTTATTGTATTTCAATGTATCTCGTTGTACTCCATATATTTCATTGTATTCACTGTCTCGCTATATTCCATCAATGTATTCATATGTGTTTTTTAATTTATGTATTTTATGTATTTAGATTTATAATTGTGCTTGTTGAATTATATTATGAGCCTATTGTGTTAATTGATTCACTTTCCGTATAGACCATGAATTACGCTATTTGCGTTACTGTATTCACAAATACATATCGTGAATACAGTCGAATACAATAATCTGTCTAGCTGTAATCCCTTATTTCACGCCGTGAATACAGTCGAATATAATAATCTGTCTAGTTGTAATCCCCTATTTCACGCCGAGAAATGCTACTGTATTCATGAATACAATAGCTTAAATACATCGAATACACTTTAAAAAACCTGAAAACATAGTTATAGGAAGTAATATAGTATATGGTAGCTACAACTAGCTAATAACCACTAAAACATAGTGATTTCTGAAAGTTTCTCTTTGTTTTAAGGGGTATTATCTCTTTTAGCCCGTACCAAAAACTATTTACATTTAGCAGCCGAAAAAGTGTGTAAAATTATATAATTTTTGTATATAACATACAGAATGTGTATATATACAAAAAATATAATTTTATAATATATTTTTTATTATTATTTTTATAGCGGCTATACAGTGTCATTTTCTCTTTTCTTGATCACCTAAGGTCCAATAGAAATGGAACTACAGTAAAGTCACCCATAGGCGCACTATGAAGTCACTTATCTTTTTAGATTGCATGTTATCATACTATATATCATTTCCGATACCTATATATATAAAGCTAAAAGGAAATTATTTTGACACATTGTTTGAAAGTGATCTTGGTCAACAAAATGTTTTATATTTAGACGCAAACAGAGAGAAAAAAAAATTAAGTAAAGAAAATGGATCTCTTTTTATGATTTTATCAACAAGTAGAATAACATGTGGCAAAGATTTAAGGAACGACGCATGCTAGGAAAAGTACGTTAAATGGTAAGATATCTTTGTCTCCCCCTTTTGCAAACTCAAGATGAGGGCAAATCTTGTTTTTTTGAGGTAACACCATATAATGATTTTCTCTTGTCATCTTACCCATGATATTACCTATATTTGGAATACTAGCTAGTGAAAAGCGAGATAATGGTTCACTTATAAATCTTCAACTCTTTTTTTTTTTTTTTGAAGTAAAATTCATCTCAACTTCCAAATATTCATTTTCTTAAACTTCAAGTTCAAATACTTTTTTTCATTTAACTTCAACAAAATATTGTCCTAACACCTACAACAACAATATTAAATTCAGTGTAATCCCATAAATAGGGTCTGGAGAAGATAGTGTGTATGCAATCTTACACCTTGCGAAGATAAAGAGGTTGTTTCGATGGACTCTCGACTCAAGCAAGACATAGTCATTTTAAAAAAAAATAACAGATTTTATCGGGACTCAGGATAGGAAAAATTAATCTTATCTGAAGCTCTGTTTCTAATGTTTTTTGTGATGATGCAATTATATACCAGGCTTAATCGTACTATGTTAAATCCAACTATGATATACGCATATGATGGAATAATTAAGTTGGAATTAGGTGGGATATTTAAGAAGGATATATTAGGGGGCGACGTGCACAAATAGTCACTAACAACACTTGTCTTTATTTTAAAGTTAGTGTTTTAAATGTCTTTAGTTTTTAACCACTGGTTTAATAGACTTATACCTGACTGGACGAAAATACCCTTCTGCTATAACTTATACCTACGCTAACGTTAACGAGCAGCAGCAGCGCAGCAGCACTTCACTGTGATAGTCGAAATTGAAGAAAATTCTCTTCTGATTTCAAAAATTCAACATTCTCATCCAAAAATCGACATATATTTACAGTAAGTTATACTTTTCTGTGTTTCTATTAATGTTTATTTCGACATAGTTATACTCTTTCCGATTTCTATTGATTTTTATACAGTAAGTAGAAATTTGATTTTTTTTTTTTGAATTTCTGGATTGATAAAGTTAAGGACATCGCCTCCTATGATAATTCTATAAAAATTGAGCACATTTGGTCCTTAACTTACACTTATTAGTTAAAACCTGTCCTTAAGTTAGAATTATAGATTGAAAAGTTAAGGACATGAGTCCTTAAGTTTAACTTGCAAGTTCAAAAGTAAAGGACAGGAAGTCCTTAATTTTTACTTGCAGGTTCAAAAGTTAAGGACATAAAGTCCTTAAGTTTGAATTGCAGGTTCAAAAGTTAAGGACAATAAGTCCTTAAGTTTTATTTGCAGGTTCAAAAGTTAAGGACAGGAAGTCCTTAAGTTTGAATTACAAGTTGAAAAGTTAAGGGCATGAGTCCTTAAGTGTGAAGCCCCGAAAAATTTTTGCTAAGTAATTTAAGATTTCGAGGTGCCAAGGTAGGCTAATTATTTTATTTTGTGTGAAAATAAGGATTAATGATATAATGGATATTAATTGGATATGGTAATAAGTGTATAAGTTTTATTATAAGTGAATTGGGGTCTAAGGAGAGGCCTAAGTCTAAGCCAAGTTGGAAAATTTCATATTAGACGAAAGTTGTAAATGAGTGCGCACAAGACCTCACTCTGGACGATCATATCTCCAGTTATATAAGGATTTGTGTGATGCACAACCTATCAGACTAAAGCCCTTTGAGTCTAGTTTCCGACGCAACAAACCGTTCATCATTTGGAGGTACATACAGAAAGTTATGACCATTTTACTCGGCATGTGTCACTAGCGCGACCACTAGGGCGAAGTCGCGCATATTGCGAAGTATTCTGCCTCCCTAGTGCGAACTTAGAGCGAAAATTAGCACGAAGTCGCGCTAGTAGGAGACCTTTAAATACCCTAAGACCGGGTCTAGAGGGTTCCCAAGTCATTTTTGGAGCAAGGGCTTGCTCTCTCAAGAGGAATCCGTCCCACTCTTCATTTCTATGCTCCAAGGTAAGATTTTTGGAGTATTTTGAGTTGATTACTACTCCTAAACACTTATATTAACATGGATTGATCTTGAAAATCCATAGATTTCCATTCAAATTCTTGAATTTATCAAGAACACCACAAGTGGGGATTCTTAAAATACTTACTACAAGAGGTATGGCTATCATCTTCAACTACTCTATGGTGATTATTTATGTATGATAGATACATTAGAACTCATGGGATGATGATTGAAAGCCATAAGTACCTAACCTAGATTGTGTTGGTTGTAGAGATTGTGAAATGAGTTAATTAAGAAGGTTGATAGTTGGGTATGAATGAATGGTCATATATATATATATATATATATTAATTATTGGAAGTTATAAATTGGTTAGGAATAATGGCAGGGTGAATTGTTGGTTAATGGTGATAGTTGGATGAACCAACATTATAGTTATGAGGTGTAAATATCTATACCTACAAGGTGTTTGATAATATGCCTAAATGGCATAAGTTATGGAATTTATTACTAATATTGGCCCTATCAAATGTTGTATTATAGATTGAAGTTTCTTAATTGTATTAGATCCTTATAGGGCCAGTAAGGGGCGAATTTGAGGTATGTATGGCTAACTTTAACCTTTGTAAAGTCACCTTATTTGGTGTACGAGTATTTAGTATGTGTTTCCTATGTGGACTATTTGTGAATCCTTGTGATTATTATGCCTTGAACGTTGTTAGTTAAGTCTCCCGATATAATTGTGTAAGTAAATGGCAACAAACCAAGTGTGTGTGTGAATGTATTTATGTGGTAAAAGTTGTGTAACAAATGATGGAAAGAAATCGTGATTGATAAGATTGAAACAATTGTGGTAATATCATATGTGACTTGTTGTGGGCAATTATCGTTGTGACTTAAATGGTATGTGAGTTGTTATATATGATGGAAATGGTATTGATGGTTATGAAAATTCTTTGTGAATTGTTGTTGTTGTTGTTGTTGTGTGAATTGTGATTATTCAGTGGGATCTGGTTGCGCTCCGCAACACGAAGTAATAAAGTATGGGTTGTGGTGATAAGGGTGGCCGAGGTAATAAGGGTGGAAAAGTGATCATAATCACTATTGAAATGAAAATGTATGAAACTCTTGAGTATGAAATGATGTTGAAAGGGGAAAATGAGAGATTGTAAAACTTGTTGGCTTTGGTTGTTCCTTTTATGTGCATTTGATTGTTGATTCTATTACTGTTTGTTATCTATATATTGATTGATCTTACTTGGGGTAAAGTTTATTCATACATACCAGTACAATTCAAATGTACTGACGTCCCTTTTGCTGGGGGCGCTACATTCGTGTTATGATTGTAGGTGGATCTATAGCAGGTACTCCAGTCCACTGACAGTAGTACCCTCTTCATTCCGTCAACTACATTGGTGAGACCCACTTCCTCTCGGGCCCATGTGTGGTTCATGCCACATTCTTTTGAGTTTATTGTGTATTATAAGGTATAGCCGAGGCCTTGTTGCCGGCATGTATTGTTATGTTTCTAGTATTCGTAGAGGCTCTGTAGACACAACGTGGGTAGTGTGCATATGTATTTTGGGTAAGTAATGGTACGGTTTGGAATCGTGGTCCACGTTGGTAAATATTTTATGCATTTTGTAAGTACTTGCTATCAAATATTGGAAATAATAAAAAAAGTAGAAATGAACTCAAGTTTTAAGTTTATGCTTAAGTCTTAAATTTCTATTTCATAAGAATAATGTATATTGAAATCACGGGGTAACGCGTGGGATAGGAAAGGCAATTCCAGGTCCGCTTGACTAGGGTCCTCCGGTTGAGCGCCAGTCGTGTCCCTCGGTTTTGGGGCGTGACATTAAGTTTGACTTGAAGGTTCAAAAGTTAAAGACATGCAGTCCTTAAGTTTGAATTTCAAGTTCAAAAATTAAGGACATGCAGTCCTTAAGTTTCAATTACAGGTTCAAAAGTTAAGGATAGGCAGTCCTTAACTTTGAATTCCAAGTTAAAATGTTAAGGACACTTGGTCCTTAACTTGGTCTTGAACTTAAAGTACCTGTTATTAATTATACAAGGATTGCTTTATAAAATATATCCTAAGTTTCCCATTCTCTTGACTTGCAGGATGGAAACAATATGCATTATAGTTATTTTTAATGGTAGATGGACTGAAGACTATAAATATCTTGATCATCAAACAAAGCTTGTTCTAGTACCTGAGTCAATTCGGTTTGAATATTTCATTAAATAGATCTTTGAGGTTATTGAATTGGATAGACACAAGTTTGAAGCAGTGATATGGTTTGATATTAACCTTGGAACAAGTAAAGGAATGCTTGTATCCAAAGATTTAGATCTTCACACATGTATAGAGTTACTAAAAACTCATTCACTCTTCAAGGGCTGTCGTTTCATTATTGATATTTCGAAAAAGAGTTTTTGGATCAACAACCAATGAACATGTCAACACAGAAACTTAACATGACAATCAAAACAAATGCCAATAAATAATGGAAATAGATATGGTTGAAGAGGTGCTTCAAACACATGTCAACAGAGAAACTCAAGATGACAATCAAGACAAATGCCAACAGATAATGGAAATAGATATGGATGAAGCTCAACCAATAACTGAAGATGTGCTTAAAATATTTGATTCTATTCAAGTAGAAGGACAAAGCATTATAGAGATTGACAATGAACAAGCTTTGGGTATTCAAGTCTTAGAGAGTGCACCGGTGATGAAAGAAGTTGCTGAAAAAATATTTACTCAACTAACTAGATGAAGATCAAATTTGAAATAAAAAGAATCCCCAACTATGATATTAAGAAAAAATGTTTCGTTGGAAGAAATAAAAGTCAGATCAATATTTGACAAGAAGAAGAGTATAATTAATTGTTTTTCCAATATAGCTATTAAAGGACATTTTGAATTCAAGGTTGTTAGATCAAGCTCAAAAAGATATTCGTTGAAATGCAATGATGATAGGTGTCGCATGCTTTCAAAATTAAATATTCAACACTGTTCAAGATAGTAAAGATTGAGAAAAAGCATGACTGCTTTGTTAACACAATGAAAGCAGATCAAAGGCATGCTACTTCAAAGTTGATTAGTGCTTACATTATCGACAATCTTCAGGACCCAATGTTTGAAGTTACACCAGCTTTTGTCATGGCAGAGATGCAAAAATTGTATGGACTAGACATTGGATATCACAAGGCATGACGTGCTATTCAACATGCTTCCGCTTTAATAAGAGGAACTCCCGAAGAGAATTATGAATTATTGTCTTCATACTTGTATATGATGACAAGTAAAAACCCGGGAACTTATACTAACATAATGATAGACGACAACAACAGGTAAATAATAAAAAAAAGTTTATTAGTACATTTTATAAAATTTAGGACATGTTGTCTTTAACCTTTTTAACTTTTGAGTTGTAACCAGAAGTTCAGGACTGGCTGTCCTTAACTTTTGAACTTGTAATTCAAAGTTAAGGATTGCCGGTCCTTAAGTTTTGAACTTTGAAATCAAAGTTAAGGACCGCATGTCCTTAACTTTATAACTTGAAACTCTAAGTTAAGGACTGACTGTCCTTATCTTTTAACCTTGTAATCTGAAGTTCAGGACTACCTGTCCTTAACTTCTGTTAACCTTATTTTATATTGTATTTTCAGGTTTCTTTATATGTTTTATGCATATGGATCATCAATAGCTGGTTGGAATCATTGTAGACCAGTGATTGCTGTTGATGCAACTTTTTTGAAGTCAAAATTTCGTGGTGTTTTAATGATTTCAGTTTCAAAGGATGCAAATAACCAAATTTTCCCACTAGCCTTTGGAATAGCAGAATCTGAAAATTACAATTCCTATGAGTGGTACTTTAGTCAGCTTCGCAATGCAATTGTGTGACAACTCGGCCAGTCGTCTTAAGAATTAACGCCCCGATCCCCTATTAACTGCTTCCTCTAAGGTCATTTTTGCTTTTATGGTTTGCCGGGACGTTCGGTATTGGGTTTCGAAGAGTTTTTGGACACTTAGTCCCTAAATGAGAGTTTAAGTGTTGAAAAAAAATGGTCCATAGTCGGAACAGTGTGAAGATGACCTCAGAATGAAAATACGGTGGTTTGTTTAGCTCCGTTAGGTGATTTCAGGGTTGGGAGCGTGTTCGGAATGTATTGTAGAAGTTCGTAGCTTATTTAGGTTTGAAATGCCGAAGTTTTAATTTTTTAAGTTTCCGGTCCGGTAGTGAGTTTTTGATCCGAGGGTCGGATTGGAATTCCAGAAGTTGCAGTAGCTCCTTCATGTCATTTGGGATGTGTGTGCAAAATTTCAGGTCATTCGGACGAGGTTTGGTTAGGTTTTTTATCGAAAGCGTGTTTTGTTGGAATTTAAAGTTCTTAGGCTTGAATCTTTGATTAATTCGTGTTTCCGGCATTGTTTTAGGTGGTTTAAGGATTGGTAGAAGTTTGAATGACGTTATGGGATATGTTCGTAGGTTTGGTTGAGGTCCCGGGGGCCTCGGGTGCATTTCGGATGCTCAACGGGGCATTTTTGTGTTGTGAAAGTTGCAAATTTTCTCTTCAGCTGTTGCAGACCTCTTTCTTCATTGCGATCGCATCCCTTTCCATGCGATCGCATAGTGTAATTTCAGAGGGGGGCCAAATCCTTCTATGCGATCGCATAGCACTGATCGCGATCGCATAGTTATGCCTTTTTCTGCTACACATTTGCATTCTATCCCCCGCGTTCGCATAGAATAAACTGAGCCGGTGGCTCAATGATCAAGTTCCTCTATGCGATTGCATTGTATTTCTCGCGATCGCATAAGCCTGCCCCCTCTCTCTTCTGCGATCGCATGACCAGTATTGCGTTCGCATAGGCTATTTTTTGAGCCTTTAATAATTACTCTACGCGATCGCATCCCATTTCATGCGATCGCATTGAACAAATCACCGGGCAGTTATAAAACATTTCAAAACCGAGGGTTAGTCATTTTCATCAAAATACAAGTTTGAGAGCTTGGATTTGGGAGCAAATTTGAAGGTTTTTCAAGGGCAACTACTGAGTAAAGGTTCTCTACTCCCTTATGCTTAAAACCCACTAATCTAATCACAAATTCATCCTTAATTTGGGATTTTTGAATGAAAATTTGGGGAAAACTTCTTAGACCAAACTATTGAGTTTTGAGTGGGTGTTTGACTTCCGATTTGGGAGACTTTTATATGGTTGGACAAGTGAGAGTACGAGGGTTCTAAAAATGTGAAAATCATTCAATTCCGAGACGTTGGCCTGAAGGGCATTTTGGTCATTTTACCTAATTTCACGTTGTAGATTTGAATTAAATAGCAAAACTAGATGTTTGCGATGTTATTTACAATGTGTAATTGAATTGAATAGATTTGAGCCATTTGGAGTCAGATACTTGTGTCAAGGGCGTGATTTCTAGTTGATATTGAGCGGTTCGAGGTAAGTGGCTTGTCTAACCTTGTGTGGGGGACCTTCCCCTTAGGATTCGTTATTTGGTACTTTGAGTGCCTTGTACGTGAGGTGACGAATGCGTACTTGAGCCAATTGTTGAAAAATCTGGATTTTTACTTAAGATATTGAGATTAAGTTTCTTTCATATTTGTTTTGTTTCTACTTGCAATTATGACATGTGCTAGATTAGGAGAGCATGTTTAGTTGATTTTACTTGACTAATTGCTTAAATTGCCTTGACTGTACTATGTGAAGCATACTAGGCCAGTACTCCATGTTGCTTGTGTTTTGTATATCATTTCTGTGTATCTTCTGGTTGTGATTGCGCATTTACATTGGGAATGCGGGTTCGATTCCCGATAGATCCCCCCCCCCTTGTTTGTTTACTTTGGGACTGCAGGTTCGATTCCCGATAGATCCCCCTGTACTTTTACTTTGGGACTGCGGGTTAGATTCCCGATAGATCCCCCCTTGATTGTTTACTTTGGGACTACGGGTTCGATTCCCGATAGATCCCCCTGCACTTTTACTTTGGGATTGCGGGTTAGATTCCCGATAGATCCCCCCTTGATTGTTTACTTTGGGACTGCGGGTTCGATTCCCGATAGATCCCCCTGCACTTTTACTTTGGGACTGTGGGTTAGATTCCCGATAGATCCCCCCTTGTTTGTTTACTTTGGGATTGCGGGTTCGATTCCCGATAGATCCCCTGCACTTTTACTTTGGGACTGCGGGTTAGATTCCCGATAGATTCCCCCCTTGTTTGTTTACTTTGGGACTGCGAGTTCCATTCCCGATAGATCCCCCTACACTTTTACTTTGGGACTGCGGGTTAGATTCCCGATAGATCCCCCTGCACTTTTACTTTGGGACTGCGGGTTAGATTCCCGATAGATCCCCCTGCACTTTTACTTTGGGACTGTGGGTTAGATTCCTGATAGATCCCCTCCTGCACTTTTACTTTGGGACTGCGGGTTAGATTCCCGATAGATCACCCCTGCATATTGATGGTTGGACTATGGGACGGTATCCCGGGAGATCTTTCGGATTTGGTACATGAGTTGGACTACGGGACGGTATCCCGGGAGATCCACTAGACAGTTAAGGAAAGGGCTACAGGACGGTTTCCTGGGAGACCCTCATTGTTATCATTGATATTGAGCTGTATTTATTCTGTGTTTACTCTGTTCTTTTGTAGTTTTTATTGCCTCGTTGACCTGCCTTATCTCACTGCTGTACTTATTATTTCTGTCAGATTTTTATACTGTTAACTATTATTATTATATTTTGTCTCAGTAGGACCCTGACCTTCCTCGTCACTACCTAACCCAGGTTAGGCTTGGCACTTACTGAGTACCGCTGTGGTGTACTCATGCCGTTTCTGCGCATGTTTTTCATGTGCAGATCCAGGTAACATCACTCAGGCACACTACCCTTGAGGCGAGGAGAGCTACTGAGACTTCGAGGTATATCTGTAGCGTCCGCAGACCGAAGAGTCTCCTTCATTATTCTATCTGTAGTGTTTAGATTCTATCATACTTTGATGTAGACATTCTGGAGATTAGAGCATTTATGGTATTTCTATTAGCCTATGGTTCCCGTGAGTTTTCGGGTTTTGGGATTGTGTTGTAGACTTTCGCATTTCTTTTGAGTTATATAGGCCGAGTGGCCTTATTTGCAGCTATTATTTTAAAATGTTCAGTTTTAATTAAATGTTTCCGCAAGTTAGGTTGTTATTTCCGCATTGTTAGGCTTACCTAGTTATAGGAACTAGGTACTATCACCACATGTTCACGGAGGGCGAACTGGGGTCGTGACAAGTGGGTATCAGAGCTCTAGGTTTATAGGAGTCACGGAACATAGACCGGTTATTAAGAGTCTCGTTGATCGGTATGGAGACGTCTGTACTTATCTACGAGAGGCTATGTAACTGTTTAGGAAAAATCTTCACTTTATTTGGTTTCCTTGTCGTGCGATATTTTTGACATCAATTCCAAACTTCTATCTTTTATTCTCTTATAGATGGTGAGGACACGTGCTACTCGGGACGATCAGGCACCCGTACCCCCTACTGCAGCCGACAGAGGGCGGGGCCAGGGGAGAGGGCGGGGATGCGCACGTGGTGCCGCGAGAGCACCTGCCCGAGCTGCCACCGATGTACCGTCAACATATCCAACCGGAGTTCAGGCACCTGACGCGCCTACAACTATTATTACTCCAGCCCTTCAGGAGACTTTGGCACAGTTCCTGAGTATGTTAGTACATTGATTCAGGCTGGATTGATTTAAGTTGTACTGACTACTTCATAGATCGAGGGAGGGACCTCAACTCCCGCCGCCCCCACTCTAGAGCAGCGAGTTCCCATTGGTTAGTTTCCAGGTGTCACGGCGACACAGCCTGTGGTCCCAGTTCAGGGGGTGGTGAGTACCTCTCGCCGAGTAGGGGACAGGTGGGTCCAGGAGAGAAAGGACAGATGAGGTCAAGAGGGAGAGTGTAGAGGAGTGAGTAGACCTCGTGGACTAGGGAGATATATTGGTCCTTATTTTGGAGGCAGGGTGCATCACGATAGAGGTTTTGTAGGTTAGTCAGCTCAGTTTACATCTCAGAGTTCCAGGAGTTCAGGGGTCTTGGAGTACCCGTACCGCACAGTTCCCACTGCCGCGTCAGTCACGAGGTTGCTTTGAGTGTGGTGACATACACCATGTTGTGAGGTATTGCCCTAGACTTGGGAGGAGTGCACCTCCACAGACTTCTCAGCCACAGCGTACCCCGCAGAGTTCTCAGGCTATGGTTACAGCCCCAGTTGCTACCCCACCTATCTATACCGAGGATGTTGCCTCCGATTCTGTCATCACAGGTATTGTCATGGTTTGTTACAGAGGTGTGTCAGTTCTATTCGATTTAGGCTCCACTTATTCTTATGTGTTTTCTTATTTTGCTTCGCATTTGGGTGTACCCCGAGATTCTTTGAGTTCCCCTATTTACGTTTCTACTCCTATGGGGGATTCTCTTGTTGTGGACCGTATTTATCGGTCATGTTTGGTACTATTCGTGGTTTTTAGACCAAAGCGGATTTATGGTCACTCAGTATGGTTGACTTTAATATTATCTTGGGCATGGACTGGTTGTCGCCCCATTATGTTATTCTTGATTGTCACGCCAAGACTGTGGTGCTAGCTATGCCAGGTATTCCGCGTATTGGGTGGAGTGGTAGTTTAGATCACACTCCCAGTAGAGTTATCTCTTTTCTTAAAGCTCAGCGTATGGTTGAGAAGGGGTGCACCGCATATTTAGCCAATGTGAGAGATGCCAGTATCGATACCCCTTCTATTGATTCGATCCTAGTGGTGCAGGACTATCCCGATATGTTTCCAGCTGATCTTCCGGGCATGCCGCCCAATAGAGATATTGATTTTTGGCATTGATTTGTTATCGGGAACTCAGCCCATTTCCATCCCTCCGTATCGTATAGCTCCTCCTGAGTTGAAGGAGTTGAATGATCAGTTGCATGAATTGCTTGGCAAGGGTTTTATTCGACCCAGTGTATCACCGTGCGGTGCTCCTGTCTTGTTTGTGAAGAAGAAGGATGGTTCTATGCGTATGTGTATTGATTATCGTCAGTTGAACAAGGTTACAGTGAAGAATTGTTATCCTTTGCCTCGTATTGATGATCTGTTTGACCAGCTTCAGGGCGCACATGTGATTTCTAAGATTGACTTGCGCTCGGGTTACCATCAGTTGAAGATTCGGGAGTCAGATATCCCGAAGACTGCCTTCAGGACTCGGTATGGTCATAACGATTTCCTTGTTATGTCATTTGGGCTGGCCAATGCCCCAGCAGCTTTCATGCACTTGATGCACAGTGTGTTCAGGACGTATCTTGACTCCTTCGTTATTATTTTTATTGATGACATTCTGGTGTATTCCCGGAGTCGGGATGATCATGAGCAGCACCTGAGGACCGTGCTTTAGACCTTGAGGGAGAAGAAGTTATATGCAAAGTTCTCAAAATGTGAGTTTTGGCTGAGTTCTATGGTATTCTTAGGCCACGTGGTGTCGAGTGAGGGTATTCGGGTGGATCCGAGGAAGACAGAGGTCGTGCAGAGTTGGCCCAGGCCATCCTCAACTACAGAGATCCGCAGTTTCCTTGGCTTGGCAGGCTACTACCGTCGCTTCGTGGAGGGATTTTTCATCGATTGCGGCCCCTATGACTAGATTGACCGAGAGGGGTGCCCCATTTCAGTGGACAGCAGAGTGTGAGGCGAGCTTTCAGAAGCTCAAGATAGCTTTGACTACAGCCCCAATTTTGATGTTGCCTACCGGTTCGGGGTCTTATACTGTGTATTGTGATGCCTCGAGAGTTGGCCTTGGAGCAGTGTTGATGCAGGACGGTAGGGTGATTGCCTACGCGTCCATATAGTTGAAGATACATGAAAAGAATTACCCTGTCCACGACCTTGATTTAGCTGTCATTGTTCATGCCTTGAAGATCGGGCGTCATTATTTGTACGGAGTGCCTTGTGAGATCTATACTGACCATCAGAGTTTGTAGCACTTACTCAAGCAGAAGGACCTGAATATGCGTCAGAGAAGAGGGTTAGAGTTGTTGAATGATTATGATATCACTATCCTGTATCATCCAGGAAAGGCCAGTGTGGTGGCAGATGCCTTGAGTCGCCGGGCGGAGAGTTTGGGGAGTTTGGGATATTTACCAGCTTTAGAGAGTCATATGGCGATGGATGTTCAGGCCTTAGCCAGCAAGTTTATGATATTGGACCTTTCGGAGCCCAGTCGGGTTCTAGCCTGTGTGGTTTCCCGGTCTTCCCTATTTGATCGTATAAGGGAACGACAGTATGATGACCGATATTTGCTTGTCCTTAAGGACAAGGTTCGGCGGGGAGATGTCAGAGATGTGACTATCGTAGATGACGGGGTGTTGCGGATGCAGGGCCGGATTTGTGTGCCCAATGTTGATGGCCTTCGAGAGTTGATTCTAGCAGAGGCCCATAGTTCGCGGTATTCCATTCATCCGGGTGCCGCGAAGATGTATCAGGACTTGAGCCAGCACTATTGGTGGAGGCGGATGAAGAAAGATATAGTGGGTTATATGTCTAGATGCCTCAACTGCTAGCAGGTGAAGTATGAGCACCAGCGCCCGGGTGGGTTGCTTCAGCAGATAGAGATTCTGGAGTGGAAATGGGAGCGCATCACCATGGATGTTGTATCTGGACTCCCACGGACCTTGAAGAAGTTTGATGCCATTTGGGTCATTATGGATCGATTGACCAAATCCACTCATTTCATTCCAGTGTGTACCACCTATTCATCGGAGCGGTTGGCAGAGATTTATATCCGAGAGATCGTTCGTCTGTATGGTATTCTAGTTTCTATTATTTCGGGCATGGGTACTCAGTTCACATCACAGTTTTGGAGGGCTGTTCAGCAGGAGTTGGGTACTCGGGTGGAGTTGAGCACAACATTTCACCCTCAGATGGACGGCCAGTCCGAGCGCACTATTCAGATTCTTGGGGATATGCTCCGTACGTGTGTGATTGAGTTTGGAGGGTCTTTCCATTGACGGAGTTTGCTTACGACAACAATTATCAGTCCAACATTCAGATGGCGTCGTATGAGGCTTTATATGGTAGGAGGTATAGATCTCTGGTGGGTTGGTTTGAGCCTGATGAGGCCAGGCTATTGGGTACAGAGTTGGTTCAGGATGCATTGGAGAAGGTTAAGGTAATTCAGGATAGACTTCTTACAGCCCAGTCCAGACAGAAGAGTTACGCAGACAGGAAGGTTCGTGATGTTTCATATATGGTTGGTGAGCGGGTTATGCTTCGGTCTCGCCTATGAAAGGCGCCATGAGGTTTGGAAAGAAAGGAAAGCTGAGTCCGAGGTTTATTGGCCCTTTTGAGATCTTGAGGTGAGTTGGGGAGGTTGCTTATGAGCTTGCCTTACCTCCCAGCTTGGCCGAAGTTCATCCAGTATTTCATGTTTCGATGCTCCGGAGGTATCACGGGGATCCGTCGCACGTGTTGGATTTCAGTTCAGTCCAATTGGACAAGGATCTATCCTATGTTGAGGATCCAGTGGCTTTTTTGGACAGGCAGATCAGAAAGTTGAGGTCAAAGAACATAGCTTTAGTGAAGGTTCAGTGGCGGGGTCAGCCGGCTGAGGAGGCGACTTGGGAGACCGAGTAGGATATGCGCAGCAGCTACCCTCATCTTTTTACTACTTCAGGTATGTTCTCCATGCTCGTTCGAGGACGAACGAATGTTTAAGTGTAGGAGGATATGATGACCCGGCTGGTCGTCTTAAGAATTAATACCCCGATCCCCTATTAACTGCTTCCCTTAAGTTCATTTCTGCTATTTTGGTTTGCCGGGACGTTCGGTGTTGGGTTTCAAAAAGTTTTTGGACATTTAGTCCTTAAATGAGAGCTTAAGTGTTGAAAAAAATGGTCCGTAGTCGAAAAAGTATGAAAATGACCTCGGAATGGAAATCTGGTGGTTCCGTTAGCTCCGTTAGGTGATTTTGGGGTTGGGAGCGTGTTCAGAATGTATTTTGGAAGTTCGTAGCTCATTTAGGCTTGAAATGCCAAAGTTTGAATTTTTTAAGTTTCCGGTCCGATAGTGAGTTTTTGATCCGAGGGTCGGATTGGAATTCCGGAAGTTGCAGTAGCTCCGTCATGTCATTTGGGATGTGTGTAAAAAATTTCAGGTCATTCGGACAAGGTTGGTTAGGTTTTTTATTGAAAGCGTGTTTTGTTGGAATTTGAAGTTCTTAGGCTTGAATCTTTGATTAATTCGTGTTTCTGGCGTTGTTTAAGGTGGTTTAAGGATTGGTACAAGTTTGAATGATGTTATGGGATATGTCCGTAGGTTTGGTTGAGGTCCCGGGGGCCTCGGGTGTGTTTCGGATGCTCAATGGGGCATTTTTGTGTTGTAAAAGTTGCAGATTTTCTCTTCAACTGTTGCAGACCTCTTTCTTCATTACGATCGCATAGTGCAATTTCAGAGGGGGGCCAAATCCTTCTATGCGATCGTATAGCACTGATCGCGAGCGCATAGTTCTGCCTTTTTCTTCTCCGCGTTCACATTCTATGCCCCGCGTTCGCATTGAATAAACTGAGCCGGTGGCTCAATGATCAAGTTCCTCAATGTGATCGCATTGTATTTCTCGCGATCGCATAAGCCTGCCCCCTCTCTCTTCTGCGATCCCATGACCAGTATTGCATTCGCATAGGCTATTTTCTGAGCCTTTAATAATTACTCTACGCAATCGCATTGAACAAATCACTGGGCAGTTATAAACATTTCAAAACCGAGGGTTAGCCATTTTCATCAAAATACAAGTTTGAGAGCTCGGATTTGGGTGCAATTTTGATGGTTTTTCAAGGGCAACTATTGGGTAACGGTTCTTTACTCCCTTATGCTTAAAACCCACTAATCTAATCACGAATTCATCCTTAATTTCAGATTTTTGAATGAAAATTTGGGGAAAACTTCTTAGACCAAACTATTGAATTTTGAGTGGGTGTTTGACCTCCGATTGAGGATATTTTTATATGGTTGGACTCGTGAGAGTACGAGGGTTCTGAAAATGTAAAAATTATTTGAGTCCGAGACGTTGTTCTGAAGGGCATTTTGGTCATTTTACCTAATTTCACGCTGTAGATTGGAATTAAATAGCAAAACCAATTGTTTGCAATGTTATTTACAATGTGTAATTGAATTGAATAGATTTGAGCTATTTGGAGTCGGATACTCGTGGAAAGGGCGTGATTTCTAGTTGATATTGAGCCGGTTCGAGGTAAGTGGCTTGTCTAACCTTGTGTGGGGGACCTTTCCCCTTAGGATTCGTTATTTGGTACTTTGAGTGCTTTGTACGTGAGGTGACGAGCGCGTACTTGAGCCAATTGTTGAAAAATCCGGTTTTTTACTTAAGATATTGAGATTGAGTTTCTTTCATATTTGTTTTGTTTCTACTTGCAATTATGACCTGTGATAGATTAGAAGAGCATATTTAGTTGATTTGACTTGCCTAATTGTTTAAGTTGCCTTGACTGTACTACGTGAAGCATGCTAGGCCAGTACTCCCTATTGCTTGTCTTTTGTACATCATTTCTGTGTATCTTCTGGTTGTGATTGCGCATTTACATTGGGACTTCGGGTTCGATTCCCGATAGATCCCCCCTTGTTTGTTTACTTTGGGACTGCGGGTTCGATTCCCGATAGATCCCCCTGCACTTTTACTTTGGGACTGCGGGTTCGATTCCCGATAGATCCCCCCTTGTTTGTTTACTGTGGGACTGCAAGTTCGATTCCCGATAGATCCCCCCTTGTTTGTTTACTGTGGGACTGCAAGTTCGATTCCCGATAGATCCCCCCTTGTTTGTTTACTGTGGGACTGCAAGTTCGATTCCCGATAGATCCCCCCTTGTTTGTTTACTGTGGGACTGCAAGTTCGATTCCCGATAGATCCCCCCTTGTTTGTTTACTGTGGGACTGCAAGTTCGATTCCCGATAGATCCCCCCTTGTTTGTTTACTGTGGGACTGCAAGTTCGATTCCCGATAGATCCCCCCTTGTTTGTTTACTGTGGGACTGCAAGTTCGATTCCCGATAGATCCCCCCTTGTTTGTTTACTTTGGGACTGCGGGTTCGATTCCCGATAGATCCCCCTGCACTTTTACTTTGGGACTGCGGGTTATATTCCCGATAGATCCCCCCTTGTTTGTTTACTTTGGGACTGCAAGTTCGATTCCCGATAGATCCCCTTGCACTTTTACTTTGGGACTGCGGGTTAGATTCCCGATAGATACCCCCTTGTTTGTTTACTTTATGACTGTGGGTTCGATTCCCGATAGATCCCCCTGCACTTTTACTTTGGGACTGCGGGTTAGATTCTCGATAGATCCCCCCTTGTTTGTTTACTTTGGGACTGCGGGTTCGATTCCCGATAGATCCCCTGCACTTTTACTTTGGGACTGGGGGTTAGATTCCCGATAGATCCCCCTTGCACTTTTACTTTGGGACTACGGGTTAGATTCCCGATAGATCCCCCCTGCATATTGATGCTTAGACTACGGGACGGTATCCCGAGAGATCTTTCGGATTTGATACATGAGTTGGACTACGGGACGGTATCCCCGGAGATCCACTGGACAATTGAGGAAAGGGCTACAGGACGGTATCCTGGGAGACCCTCATTGTTATCATTGATATTGAGCTGTATTTATTCTGTGTTTACTCTGTTCTTTTGTAGTTGTTATTGCCTCGTTGACCTGCCTTATCTCACTGCTGTACTTATTAATTCTGTCAGATTTTTATACTGTTTATTATTATTATTATTATTATTATTATTATTATTATTATTATTATATTTTGTCTTAGTAGGGCCCTGAACTTCCTCGTCACTACCCAACTGAGGTTAGGCTTGGCACTTACTGAGTATCACTGTGATGTTGTCATGCCCTTTCTACGCATGTTTTTCATGTGCAGATCCATGTACCTTCACTCAGGCACACTACCCTTGAGGCGAGGAGAGCTACAGAGACTTCGAGGTATATCTGCAGCGTTCGTAGACCAAAGAGTCTCCTTCCTTATTCTATTTGTAGTTTTTGTATTATATCATACTTTGATGTAGACATTCTGGAGATTAGAGCATTTATGGTATTTCTATTAGCCTGTGGTTCCCGTGAGTTTTCGGGTTTTAGGATTGTGTTGTAGACTTTCACATTTCTTTTGAGTTGTATAGGCCGAGCGGTCTTATTTGCAGCTATTATTTTAAAAATGTTTAGTTTAAATTAAATGTTTCCGCAAGTTAGGTTGTTATTTCCGCATTGTTAGGCTTATCTAGTTATAGGGACTAGGTGCCATCACGACATGTTCACGGAGGGCGAACTAGTCGGGACAAATTGGGAGCTATGAGAATTTAATTTTTTTATCAAATAGGCATCAAGCTATTGCAAATGGCATTGCAAAGGTATATCCTGAAAGCCATCATGGGATTTGCATCTATCATTTGGAGCAGAACCTAAAGCGAAGGAAGGTGAAAAGTGAGATCATAAAACTTTTCCAAAGTACTGCAAGAGTATACATGCGCAAAGAATTTGACCTATACATGTCAGATATAGAAAAAATAGATAAGAAGACTTATGACTACTTGATGGAAGAACCACCGGAAAGATGGGCACATTCTTGTAGTCCACGATGAAGATATGACATGCTCACAACAAACATAGTTGAGTCAATGAATTCTGTCCTATTAAAAGCAAGGGAGCTGCCTATATTAAGAATGATGGATTTCATTCAAGTGAAGCTACAACATTGGTTTTATGAAAGAAGAAATAAAGCAGAAGGAACATTTTATGATGTTTCTTGTTGGGTAGAGTAGGAATTGAAGAAAGAATAGATTTAGCATTTACTTTGAATGTAAGTATTATGTTCTATATTTATCTTATGATTTTAATATTATTTAACATAATGTACTAACTTTTAATTTTTCAACATTGAAGGTCTTCCCTGTTGATTCATGGCGTTCTAGAGTTGAAGAAGAAGGAATAACTTTCTTGATGGACTTAAACAAAAGATCATGTGATTATTTTCAGTTTCAATTTGATGAATTACCATTCATACATGCAATTGCAGCTATCGAGAAGAGAAACATCAGGAAGTCCAACTTTTGTTCGCATTGGTACTTAAAGGAATCTTGGCTGAAAACATATGAAAGACAAATACATCTTGTAGTACATACTGATTCTTGGATTGTACCAGAGAGTGTTAAGTCACAAATTGTTAAAACTCCAGATTTCAAAGTGCCACCAGGTAGAAGGCAAAAGAAAAGGCATATTCCTACTACCGAGTCATCAAAAATAACATTCAAATGTGGTCGTTGCAGAAGAATTGGTCATAATAGAACATCTTATATATATTCTCCGGCTCTCCATCCATTTTCAAGAAATCATACAGAAGAGTAGATATATCCACTTATGTTTATCGACTCTTTTAAGTTTTTGCTATAAATTGGATTCATTTAAGATTATTCTTATTTGAGCAGATGTCTGAATTTTCAAAATTTCTTTCTTCTTACCTTGTTTTTGTTTCTTTTGAGTTCAAAGATTAAAAGTTAAGGACAGGAGTTTGTAAGTTCGACTTGCAATTTCAAAACTTAAGGACAGTCTGTCCTTAACTTTCTTTTCAAAGATTAAAAGTTAAGGACGGGAAGTCCTTAACTTATAGTTTCATGTTTAAAACTTAAGGACTGTCTGTCCTTAACTTTGAGTTTTAAGTTCAAAAGTTAAGGACAACAGTCCTTAAGTTTGACTTGCTGGTTAAAAAGTTATGGACAGGAAGTCCTTAACTTATAGTTCAAAGTTGAAAACTTAAGGACTCCTGTCCTTAATTTTGATTTCAAAGATTTAAAGTTAAGGACAGGAAGTCCTTAACTTATAGTTTCAAGTTTAAAACTTAAGGATTGTCTGTCCTTAACTTTGAGTTTTAAGTTCAAAAGTTAAGGACAACAGTCCTTAAGTTTGACTTGTTGGTTAAAAATTTATGGACAGACAGTCCTTAAGTTTGAATTATACGTTCAAAAGTTAAGGACATGCAGTCCTTAACTTTGAGTTCAAAGTTCAAAGGTTAAGGACGGAAGTCCTTAAGTTTGAAATACAGGTTCAAAAGTTAAGGACAGTCAGTCCTTAAGTTTGAATTACACGTTCAAAAGTTCAGAAAAGGAAGTCCTTAAATTTGTGTTTCAACTTCAAAAGTTAAGGACATTTGATCCTTAACTTTGAATTTGAAGTTCACTTACACTTAATCATGAACTAATACTAACAAACTCAATGGACAAATCAACACTTGAGAGAAACAAAGAAATTAATAACATGATGCCTTGATATAACTTCTGAAATTGTAATTTTGCATAGCTGTGACAAAAAATTACGCTATGCCAACAAAATATAAGTGCCTTTTTAGGAATTTACAGAATATTTTAAAAGTTTTCTGAACTTGCAGAATTCACATGTATCCTTTACAATAATTTTATACAAAAGATCATCCACATTTAACTTTCTTAAAAACTAAACTACAACTTCTTTGGACAACAAGTTTCATTTTCACTCTCATAATCATCGCCAATATTTTTTGGTGGAGTATCATAACCAGAATTTCTTTTTTATTCACTATGTGCCCAAAGATTTGCAACAAGTTCTTTTCTAAAGTCTTTTATGTCTTCGGGTTTGAATTGCTCCACATCCTTTCCAATCATCAGCAACTCAACATATTTGATCAAGAATGCACCACAATCAGTCCTAAGAGAAATGTAAGATATGTAATGAATTAAACAATAAATCTGAAGTATATATAAATAATATAACAAATAATAACACGTACGATCCAATTTGGTGTGGTGATCTTTGCCATTGAATATCAAATTTGTTGAAGACATTTCCAAAAGACTTGTGATGTTTGTCAAACTGTGAGAACTTTAGCAAGTGGGGGATTATGCGTGCATACATTTCCATATGATTCAGTCCTGCCGCATATGGCTCACTGTATATGGAATCGTATACATCAATCTTTTTCTGATTCAAGTCCATTACCCCCAAAAGAAAGTGCGTCACAACATTATCATCTTCAGAAGGAAGCCGACATGGAAAAAAGATTTTGTCAACTTCTGTCCAAGCAATCCCACATCTACAGTTGTCCCCCCACACATATGGTGTCAGAAACAATTGATTATCATCAGCACACCAAAAGTCATCAGTAGCATCTTCACTGAAATCTTTATACACAAGCACCATGTAGTTATCAAAAAGAATATCAGTAGTTGTGCAACGAAAAAGATGATCGCGAGGGTGGTAGCATTTCTTCTTTCTCAGAGAATATAGGGCAATGTCAATATGCTTCAAAAAAAGGTAAAAAATAAAACAAATCCATCAGTCATAAAATAATTTTAAAATGATAAAATAAGAATAAAAAAATAAATGCATTTTGAATTATCTAACCTTATCATCAAATACAAAACTGCTATCTGAAAACTCAAGGAAGAACATTTTGCTACTGATTTTTTGATGATATAATTTGTAGGGATTTTTTCTCACACCATTATCATCAGCATATACATCATTTTGTCCCCTAAAAATTTTGAAAATATCAAAGTTAGAATTTAATCCTGAACTTAGCCTTTCATGTTGAAAAATTAAGGACAGGTAGTCCTTAAATTTGAGTTAGAAGTTCAAAAACTAAGGACACTTGGTCCTAAAGTTTGAGTTTCAAGTTCAAAACTTAAGGACTGTCTGTCTTTAATTTTGAGTATCAAGTTCAAAAGTTAAGGACATGAGGTCCTTAACTTATAGTTTCAAGTTCAAAACTTAAGGACTATCTGTCCTTAATTTTGAATTCCAAGTTCAAAAGTTAGGGACAGGCAGTCCTTAAGTTTGAATTAGAAGCTCAAAAGCTAAGGACTCTTGGTCCTAAAGTTTGAGCTTCAAGTTCAAAACTTAAGGATTGTCTATCCTTAACTTTGGGTATCAAGTTCAAAAGTTAAGGATATGAGGTCCTTAACTTATAGTTTCAAGTCCAAAACTTAAGGACTATCTGTCCTTAACTTTGAATTCCAAGTTCAAAACTTAAGGACATACAGTCCTTAAGTTTGACTTGAAGGTTTAAAAGTTAAGGACAGGCAGTCTTTAACTTTGAATTACAAGTTCGAATATTTAGGACACATGGTCCTGAACTTTGACTTACAACTTCAAAAGTTCAGGACACTTAGTCCTAAAATTAGTCTTACAATCACAGAAGTTAAGGACGTAGTGAAATACATTAAGGGACTTACTCTTTTTTGCGACCTCTCCTTTTCTCCTTGCGCAACCATGCAATGAATTTCTTCATTAATTTTGCATCTTCTGAGTCATAATGAAAAATACACCTACGAGTGTATGCTGATTTTATCAGCCTGAACTCTTCGGAGTATTTTGATTGTTTGCCATCGAAGTTCCTGCTTTTCTTTCCTGATCAAAAGGAGATTTCAACTGCCAACTTAGCTTCTTGTTCCTTTTACCTCGACCAAGCTCTTCTTCAACATTTCCTTCAACCTCCATAGTCAAAGCCCCATCAATGCTCATTTGTGTACTTAGAGGAGTAGGAGAAAGAATAGAAAATGACGGACCATCATAACCAATACTGTCTCTCTTTCTTTTCCTCGTATATTGGTTAAGAGCTTCATCATTGTTGTCCTCTGCCAGCAACACTATATATATATATATATATTAGTTTACTGCAACTCGTCAAATAAAGAGACAAAATTTCAATTATGAATATAATATTTAGGACACAATCAGTACCTGTCTTCTACATACTACCTTCTTGTATTTTTTCAAGAGACAATTCAGCTAAGATATTACTTTCATCATTTTCTTTTTCTTCCAATTGCACATTTTCTTTATCTTGCAATTGTTCACCATGTGCTTCAGTTGCTTGTTCACAAGTTTCTGCAAAAATATTTACAAGAGATAACACAATTAGTACTTATTAATAATCTTTGATTAAAACAAACATATATAAAATAAAATAAAACACTGTCTAACCATTTGTAATAGTCAAGATCATACCAATTATATCATTATCTTCACTAGCATTTTCTTCGGTTCCAATATTGTCGAAAAGAGAGGTAGGTCTAGAGAGATCACATGTTGCATCTATGCATTTGGAACCAATCTCACTTCTGCTTGTTCCTTCAGTATTTTCTACGTCTTGAGATTGTGTTCCACTTTTCTCTTGATACTCCACTCCATCTTCTTCCCTTGCAGCTTTAAAAGATTCTGTAACATTTGGAATTAATACCCATTTTAATAATTCACTAAAACTAACATACTATATATAATGAAAATTTTATCTAACCTTGATTGCCACAAGTTTGAACTCCAAATTTTTCTTTGTATGACAGAGGTGTAGAAAGATCATATGTTCCTTCTAAGCATTTGCATACAATCTCGCTAACACTTGTTCTCAATGGACTTGCTAAATCCTCCTGAGATTGCATTACTCTATTGAATATAAATTTCAACGAAAAAAAATTCAATATCTATATCAAACATTTCCCAATATCAGTAACGTTCTCAGTTTCATCATCTAGATGTGCATCTCTAAAATCGTTTTCATACTGAACTTCTGCATGCACATCCATATCATCACGTTCATCACCGCCTATATCTTTGTTGATTGTAACAGTAGGCTCTGTATCTTCTTCAACTCCATCTTTTCTAATTGGAACACTAGATTCTCTCTCTATGTTTCTTTCATCAGCTTTCCCATAAATCTTTAACAAAGTATCAAGCTTTGATCCTAGAGTTTTCTTTAAATCCTGAGAAAGAAACTAAGTTAGAAAGTTAAGGACAGGTTCAAAAGTTAAGTACATGCAATCCTTAAGTTTGAATTACAGGTTGAAAAGCTGAGGACATGAGTCCTTAAGTTTGACTTGAATGTTCAAAATTTAAGGACATGCATTCCTTAAGTTTGAATTCCAAGTTCAAAAGTTAAGGACAGACAGTCCTTAAGTTACAATTACAGGTTCAAAAGTTAAGGATAGATAGTTCTTAACTTATAGTTTTAAATTCAAAACTTAAGGACTTTAAAAAGTTAAGGGCATGAGTCCTTAAGTTTGACTTGAAGGTTCAAAAGTTAAGGACAAGCAGTCTTTAAGTTTGAATTCCAAGTTCAAAAGTTAAGGACAGGCAGTCCTTAAGTTTCAATTATAGGTTAAAAAGTTAAGGACAGATAGTCCTTAACTTTGAATTTCAAGTTCAAAAGTTAAGGACAAGAAGTCCTTAACTTATAGTTTTAAGTTCAAAAGTTAAGGACACAAAGTCTTGAACTTAGACTAACTGAAATTAATCATATTACCATGATTTCATTCTCAATCTTTTTTTCTGCTACAACTATTTTCTTATTTATTCTGGTAACTTCAGCTTGCAGATCCTTCTTAAAACTCTCTGATAATCTCTGAATCAAAAAACATAAAAAAAAAGTATCGTAAGCAAAAAATAATCAAATAAAAAACTATTGCTATTCAAAGGCAGAAAGACATACTCTAACAAATTCCTTAAGTATGGGTTCATCAAATTGTGTGGAAGAAGGCCTTGAGCTTTGATCTTGTGAAATTGGCTCCTCCACGCGAAGAGGCTCTGTATCTTCTTCTTCAACAGGAATAAATGGTGATACCTCGATCAACTTATACAACTATTATATGACAAAAAGTAAACATAAGTTTTCAGAACTAAAACAAATAAATAAAAAAATAGTTAGTAATTACATTAACTTACATTTTCATTATGGAAGTATTTTTTTACAAAAAGAGTCAAATTGTGGATATTTCATTTCCGAGTAACATAACATCCGAGGATAGCCAAATTCTTGGAAGTTCACAAATTATTTTTTCTGGAAAATAGGAATTACTTCCATAATCCAAACACAAAAGGTAAAAGGAAAGACAAGTATAGTGTAGTTATTCTTGTCTTTATCTTTGTCTTTCTCTTTCTCAATCTCATTATCATTCGGCTTCAAACAAATCTTCAATGATTTTAATAGCGTGTCATAAGAAAGAGAGCCCCAGTTTAAAGAAGAGAAGAGTACATCATTGTCGACAATTTTCATTATCTGCTCGGACACATTCCTATTCTTCCGCTTGCCCATCAAAACGGATTCAACAAAATAAATTATTGCCAACTTCACAGCATCATCATCGCTGCCTACAAATGACGAAGTTGTACCATGTGGGTGACTATAAATAAAATTAAACAAATCACCCAACTCAATTCTATCATTTCCGGGGAAATAGACTTTCGAAAGCCTATTCTCTTTCTCATGTAAACATTTGATGTCTAGTGAGGAATAACACTTCAAACCAGTAATTAGATGAAATGCGTCACGTGTAAGCTTAATTTCATGGTCAAATACCTTGAATGTCATCGAATCAGGGTCATTATTCACAATTTTTGAAAGCAATATACAGTGAATAAGTTTACCACAGAACTTCACACTTTGTAATCGGAAGAAGTTGCCGAAAATACCATCCCTCAACTTCTTCCACTGCCTGTTTGACAAAAAACTTTTAATTGTTTCCTTATACTGTAAATCTCCTTTCCAATACACCATAAAATTATGCCAATCATCAAACTTGAACACACGATCTCCTTCCATTATCACACTACAAAGAAGAAAAAAGAAAACAAAGATTAAGACTTATAGTTAGTTGGAGGGACTTGGTCCTTAACTTCAAGTTTCACGTAAAAAAGTTAAGGACAAGCAGTCCTTAACTAAAAGTTTAAAGTTGAAAAGTTAAGGACAATAGGTCCTGAACTTCAAATTTGTAATTCAAAAGTTAAGGACACTTGGTCCTTAACTTCAAATTTCAAGTTTAAAAGTTAAGGACATGCAGTCCTTAACTTTGAATTCCAAGTTCAAAAGTAGAGGACACCTAGTCCTTAACTTAGATTTACAAGTTAAAGAGGTAAGAATAGGGAGGCCTTAACTTATAGTTTCAAGTTCAAAAAGTAAGGATATTAGGTCATTAACTTCAGGTTTCAAGTTAAAAAGTTAAAGACATGCAGTCCTTAACTTATAGTTTCAAGTTGAAAAGTTAAGGACACTTGGTCCTGAACTTCAACTTTCAAATTCCAAAGTTAAGGATACTTAGTCCTTAACTTCAAGTTTCAAGTTCAAAAGTTAAGGACACCCAGTCCTTAACTTTGAGTTTCAACTTCAAAAGTTAATGTTGTTTGATCTTTATCTTTCATGAACACAGTTAACTAAAAATTCAGAAACACAGTAAGTTTATGATTTTCTACGACTATTTTTATGAAATGTCTTTACATAATCAAATATATTGAATCAACCACAAACACATTACACATTTCAACACCAAAAATTTCTGAATAACATCATCACAAAAATACGCTACTTCTCCGACACTGAATCAACTTATAATGATCATTTTTAAAATTTCACACATACTTGACTGGGCATTGAACGCGATTACACATATAAAAAAACAAAAATGCATAAAACAAAAAAAATTACCAGTTAGATCGATCGATTCAGAGAAGATGAAGAAGGAGAAAGATTAACTGAAGCTTGTTTGCATGCGAGGATGATAGAGTAGCAGAGAACACGCGAACTTGCCCCTCTCTCAAATTTCCCTCTTCTGAATGAAAAACAAGGGTTTTGGGCTTTTTGGCATATGAAAAAGGGTAAAACAATCTTTTTCCTATTAGTAGTAGCTATTTTTGTTGAGCATTATAATTAGTGGATAAAAATTAAAGACATCCTTAATTAGTGGCTACTACACGCTATTTTTACTATATTAGGCCCCTTAATTCCTAATTATCCCCACTCTTCAAATCTTTCTTAATCAACCTGCGGCCCACAATGCTCTCACAATTAGGCCGCAATATCCCTCATTCCTCGTAATAATACATACAGTGAAACATTTCTATAACAATATCGAGATATAATATTTATTTACTATATATAAAAGTTAAGTTTTTTGTGAAATTAATTTTTATGATATGTTATAATATATGTTTGCTATAACAAAACTTCACTAAAACAATAAAAAAAAATCCGAAATAAATATATAGGAATATTATACAGATGCTTGATATATTCAAAATCTCTCTTAGTGAGTCTTTCACTGTCTCTGTTTACGCAAAATGTTTGGATCTGCCGCTGCATATATGTATTATACAAAGTTAAAAAATTGTAAATGAATGAAATATTTTTGAACTTCTTATAAATAATTAAATTAGGTGTTACCTTTCCATATACAATGGTTACCATGACATAATTTCCAAAAAGATGGTAGTGGAATAATCAGGTCCACCCAACTCAATTTTGTACTAGCCGTTGGGACCATGTCAAATATTGCCACTATAACAAGAAATAACTAAAAACTCTAGTCCCCGAATCACTAGCCCTAAATGTGCTACTAAAATATACATTTATGGTAAACTTTATTGGATTCCTTGTTACTTGTTTTATTTTTCTTCCCCTCTCCCTTTTAATTCTTTATGTTTTTATTTTATTTTTCCTTTCGTGAACTTTTATGAAGATATAAATATACCATCAGTTAGCTCACCTATGTAAGTTATTACACTATTAAAGGGGGGGGGGGGGGGCAAATTGACTATCAAAATCAGACGAATTAACAAAAATCGATCGATTTGTTGCAGTTTGTAGAGTCAACCAACAGATTTCGATCGGTATTTTTCGACCGATTTTGGTCGGTCAATTAAATTCCACAAAGACTAAGAAAAAATTTGCTCGAAAACCCGATCGAAGTCGATCGGTATTTTTAATTGTGTAATTTTAAAATATACCATCTGTGAATCAAACCGGGGTCTGTACTGTGACAGGATACTATTCTACCACTAGACCATTGTTTATTTTGGTTTAAAAATATCTTTTATTTCATTTATACTCTTTAATTATATTTTCACGAGAAAATAACAGACAGATTTCGGTCGATTTTTTTTAATATTAATTTTAATTTATTTTAAATAAAAAATTGACCAAAGTTGGTCAGTCTCTTGAAAAATAAATTTTGCGGGATGCAAAATAGTTTTCTGTTTTTGCACCAAAAAAATCGATCGAAGTTGGTCGGTTTCGTAATAAAAATTAAAAAAATAAAATATTTTAAAAAATTAACCAACTTCCGTCGGTTTTTCGGCCGGTTTTTTGACTGACCAAAGGTCGATCGTTCACGGTCAATTTTGATCGAATTTCTAGTAGTGTTAGTATATTTCATGTATATAGAAGACTAGGTTCACATTTCCTCAACCTTCCCTTTCCGTGGATCTTACAGCTACATTTTCTTTTTTCCTTGTAATATTGGATGTTAGATCATTATATATGGCTAGGCATCAAGTTAACTGAGTGCCATATTATGTCAACCAAGAATCATATCACATATTCACAAAATCTTTCATATTGACTTTTTTTCATGATTGGTACTCTCTCTTTTCAGAACACCTACAACTATGTGAGGCTCACAGTGATGAAATCACACTCATGGCTGTAAGTGCTAATTGGCCTAAACAATGAGAATACGCAACACGTTCCGGCTATACCCGCTTTTTATGTCACGTTTTGATTTATGTCTGCTTTGCAAAAAAAATTGCAAACGTACCCGCTTTTTCGCATAACTTCAGCATATAGGGCTGAAGTAGCAAAGGTAATCACGCAAAACTTCAGCATTCTAGCTAGTAGTCGGGCCTGAAGTTCAACTCTAGAGCTGGAGTTTTTATTTTGTAACTGACAAACTTCAGCTCTAAAGCTGAAGTTTTTATTTGTAACTGACGAACTTCTACGTATTAATGACATGAGCTAAAAAATCCAGATAAGTTCCAAGCAGCTACCACGCAAAACCATGCACAGGAAAAGTCTGTGTGTAGCTATTTATAACGCAAAAATACTCACACCAATAAACATGTGCAAGCAAGTTAAAAAACATTACAAGCTAACACGATCTCCATCAGAATGCAGTATTACTACAACTATTAATGCTTCAAATTCTTAAATCAAAATGCTCTACATATTCAGGTAAAAGCAGCAGTTAATTCATATAACTTTGAGGAGGAGAAGGAGGAGGATCAAGGGAGCTGAAGTTATTTTAAAAGTGAGTACACATTAAAAGTTTTAAAAAAATGAGTATAGGTTAAATGGGGGTGACCAAATACGGCGCCCCGTACAATTTTTACAACACTTCCCACTAGATCTTACCATGGTTTTTTTTTTTGTTTGATCAAACGTCATACTTCTATTCCTAGCTAGAAAGAGGGGAAAAAACGTATCAGGGAAGTAATTGAATTTTCATCCATATCAAATAGAAAGGTATAGAATGCAACATTTTTTGCTAGTTTAGCTCAAACAATCTTAGTTTTTATAGCTCAAACAATCTTAGTTACAATCTTAGAAAGAAACATGCATAGGATCGACTGTCTAAATTACATCTCACACATAAACTTTGTTTTTCGTTTTGGTCGAGCATGCCAATATAATTGCATGAGGTGACATAAGACCACGAGCTTGGTTTCAAGTTGATCTACTTCAAGATAAGATGGTGCATGATCTCATATATATAGAGGGAGACGGAGCAAGATTTTGAGACTATGCGTTCTTTGATTCTAGAAAAGACCGCTTAATGGGTCCTAGATAACTTATTTATATATATTAACTGAACTTTTCTAACAAAATATAACATTTGAGTCAAAGTTACTGAGTTCTACCGAATACATTCGTACACAACATACTAGTTCCGGTAGAACTTTCTTGAGGATTCATGAAAGTGAGTTATAAAGGGAAAGAGTATGGTATGTGTGGACCCACCACAAAAGAAAGGTGTTAGCTTTTGGAGATGCCAAGTTTCTATGTACACCATTCTTATTGCCATGGAGAAGTGGTGGATGATCCATTAGATCAAGGTTACTATACTTTTCCAAATATTTTGGCTGTTTTCTTTTGGAGGTTACGTTATCACAAAACAAGTCATGATATGCTTTGAAACTTGCCCATGCTGAGGATGTAATATGATTAGGAAAAAGAAAAATGTGGTCCGAGAATGTGAACTGCACATTGAAAAAGTAAGCGGACTTAAAAAGTTATGAACCAAATAATTCTTGAAAAGAAGAATACATCATTCGAATATGTAAATTCAATTACTAGTAAAGAGTTTTATGAGTTGGTGGAACTTTAGGGATCACAAATGTCTCTTTTTTTCGGTTTTCTATCCGGTGTTCGGTATTCGTATTGAAATCCGATTATGCCCGGATTTCGACTCCATTAATATAGGAAGCGTTCCCTACCAAGAATTTTTCCATACCAGAAACCAAGGCTCAAACTTGAAACCTCTAGTTAAGGGATGAACAGTCCGAACCGCCGCACCACATCCTTCGGTGGTGGGTCACAAAGGTCTCAATCGTTAAACTAACTATGGTCGGAAAAGCCTTCTTCTTCTTTTGGCTTTGCTGTTTAAACACTCGTTCTAGTTGAATTTCGAGAAAACTTTTATCTTTTTTTGTACGTCAACCATGATTCTTTAGATAAGTTCCAATATTAAGAACTGACTTTCAAAATTTATGTGGTGATAATTACTAAAAGGAATTTTAGCTTTCTCCTTCCCATCTGTTATTACAGTACGAAACTTGTCTAATAACGAAACTTAAACCTCAAAATCAATATACAATTATAATTGATTGATTGATGATTGAGGAATCCCAAATTGTTATTTGAATATTGTACTACTTTATTTTGAGTTTGTTCATTCACTACATGTATAATTTTACCATTACTTGGAAATAACAATACTAGGAGGAACTATTTAATAACTCGTAAAAATTCGTTTTTACTTATGAAAGTAGAAGCATGGGTCAAACAATTTTGGTTAAATCTACATTCAGAGTAGTCTCAGAAGCCGTGATCCATTCCGTTTCCTTTGTTAATTTACGTGTCTTAGTTTGATTGAACATAGAATTTAAGAAAATAAAAAATACGATCTTGTGGTTCTAAACTAAAGATATATATAATGTATTAGTGTCCTTAAATCTTGTAGTGTTTTTCCCCTTCACTTCTTCCCGTTCTCTCAGTTCCTCAATGTAACTAAAATAATTTTCAAAAGAAAAACTATTCACCGAAAATGTTATTTGTACTTGGGAGTATTCATAGTTGGACTTTCTGGTGGCTCAACCTCCCAAATTGGGGAGAAATAATAATGACAATTTCAAAAGTAATCGAAATTTATTCACTTTTCATGTAAATGTAAATTTGAACGAAAACACTATTCAAAATCCAAAAAATATTCCAGCATAATTATTAGAGTTCGAATGTTTTACATGTGAACTTCCAGCATAATATACTGGAGTTTTCCAACATAATATGCTGGAAATTCATACACAGATGCATCAATCTTCAATATATTATGCTAGAACTTTCCATATTACGACAAAATGGTAGCTATTTTTTAATAATATTGTAAATACTGGTTATTTTTTAATTACCAATTTGAAAACTAGCTACTCCGTGCTAGTTTCACCCCAAATTTCTAATTTTCTTATATGGGCCAATTAATGCCCTAAACTCATTTGTTAAAAGTCCAGCAATTTGGATGTTGTGTGTTGGACATAGACTAAGCTAAAGGGCTTCCCATGAATTTTGGCCCACCTTCTTTCCCCCTAACGTAAAATTTCGCCCATCGTCCCTTTTTGTAGGAAATTTTTACCTCCTATAGAAAAGGTTAATATCTTATTTATTTTAAATAAATACTATTTAAAAAATTATATTCTATAGATACCTTTTAAGGTTTATAGCAAAATATCTAATTTTGGTTATCTCTTAACCCTAAGCCACTAAATACGCTAATCAGTTACACTATTTTCTTTCTCTCTCAACTTTGATACACCTCATTCTCTTCCCCATATCTCACTAAATTTCCGATCTCCTACTCCTTCCACCGAATTTGTGCAAAGCCCACTTCAGAGATGCTGATTTCGACCAAGAAATTTCAGGGGATCTCAAGCTTCCCTTGAGTTTTTATATATAAAGAATTGTCCTATGCTCGATTTGTTGAACGAAGAAGATCTTCTTCATATAGTAGAATGTGAGTCCAAATTGTTCTTCATCCAAATCTGTGATCCAAGATTGCTATGCTAAACTAACACGACAAAATAAATATTGAAGCTTAATTTCCTTGTCATTAACATTTGATTACTGGAGCATTGATGCCGCAATTCGTTCCTAGGCCCAGACAAGAGCAACTTGGGCTTTTCCTTGGCCACCATTGCTCAACAATGGATTTACCAGAAATTAGAGTTTGTTCTTGAACAAAGGCGATGGAGTTTGGAGCTGAACAACTTGATTTTCTGTTAATATATTTCAATGTATTTTCATGTATTTCATTGTATTTATTGTCTTTTTTTTCCCATTGTATTCCAATGTATCCTGTTGTATTCTATGTATTTTATTGTATTCACTGTCTCGCTATATGCCATGAATGTATTCATATATTTTTTTTAATTAATATAATTTATGTATTCAGATGTATTATATAATTTCTCTGTGGATTGCTATATTTTTTGGGTATTTTTCGGTTGAGAATCTTTTCTATAACTGAAAATACAATTTTTGTGTGTTATAATTAAGTTTGTTGAGTTATATTAGGAGTCTATTATGTTAATTGATTCACTTTCCGTTTTAAAAACAGTATAATCCCCTATTTCACGCCGTCAATACAGTCGAATACAATAATCTGTCCAGCTGTAATCCCATGTTTCACTCCATGAATACAGTCGAATACAATAATCTGTCCAGCTGTAATCCCATGTTTCACTCCATGAATACAGTCGAATACACTCGAATACAACAACTGAGTAGCCGAACTTCCCTTATTCACGCCTATTTTTGCTATTGTATTCATGAATACAATAGCTTAAATACATCAAATACATCTTATAACCATAGAAAATGTATCTATAATCCATAATATAGCAAATGGTATCTATAGATGACTAATTACTACTAAAAGATAGTACTTTATGGAAATTTTCCTTTTTAAATTAACTCTTTAGTAAATAATCTTATGAAAAAACGTTAGATCTCATCACGATGTATTTTGTAATAATTGGTTTTGAAAATTGTTTCGTTGGATTGTAAACTTGTTAGTTGAATATTACTAGTGCTTTAAAATAAAAAATATAATGCGATAATAAAAACTACAAGAATTCGCAACTTAAATATATTGAGCTGCTTTAAAATGTTGGCCCCTAAATCCAAGGTTAGCGTGGTTGGTGAAAGAGGCGGAGTCTCATTTTGAAATAAAAATTCAAACGTAAATTGTGTCATTTGGCTAATATCCAACATCTAAACCAATCCTACAACCAACTATATATGTCGAGATAGCCTTTGTAATGTGTCTTCCAAAATTATTTCTAAAATCTTCAATGCCAGGCTCTTCGGTATATTACCTAGGGTCATCTCCAGGGACCAATCTGGCTTCATTAAAAGGAAATCAATCTCAGAAAACATACTCCCTGCATAGGAGATCATCAGTGACATCAACAAACCAAATAGGAGAGGCAATGTTGTTCTGAAACTTGATATGGCCAAAGCATATGATAGAGTTTCGTGGATTTTCCTTGGAAAAATTCTAAAGAATATGGGCTTCAGTGAACAGTGGATAGAGATTATTCGCAAGCACATCTCCAATAAATTGGTACTCTGTGATGATTAATGGAAAAAGAAATGGTTTCTTCATATCTGAGAGGGGCTTAAGGCGGAGAGACCCTCTCCCCCATTCTCTCTTTATTTTAAGTGTTGAAATTCTTTCACAAGTGATGAACAATCTTCATAGAAGAGCGGGCTACAAAAGTTTTTATATGAATACTAATTGTCCTAAAGTTAACCATCTTTCTTTTGCAGATGACACCATTCTCTTCTGTAATGGAAACAAGAGGTCCATGAGATTGGTATTGAGCACCTTAAATGACTATGAGAAGATCTCTGGGCAATTCATCAATAAGAACAAAAGCTGGTTTGCAATGAGCACTAAGAGCAGTTTGGTCATTATCAACAGAATGAAGACTATCACTGGCATGAAATATCAAAAGTATCCAATCAAATATCTGGGATGCCCACTCACAACAGGAAAAAAGAAGATTGAATTTTATTCAGATATTATGAACAAAATCATTGGTAGAATCAGAGGATGGCATACCAAACTCTTCTCCACTGGGGGAAGAGCCATCCTCATCAGATATGTTCTTCTGGCTCTCCCTGTTCATCTTCTGGCTGCAGTGAATCCTCCAAAAGGAACTCTAGAGCTCATAAAGAAATTTGTAGCCAGATTCTTCTGGTTAGGGCAAGATAGTGGAGGAAAGTATCACTAGGTTGCATGGAAAAACTTGTGCTACCCTTATAGTGAAGGTGGTGCTAATTTTAGGAGGCTCAGTGATGCCTGTAAAGCTTTTAGAGCTAAACAGTGGTGGATCCTTAGAACAACAAACTAGTTTTGGGGGTCCTTCATGACTGCTAAATACTGTGTGTTGAAGAACCTTATTATTATTAACTGGAACAAGGGGAACTCGCAAAACTGGAAAGCCACATGTGACATCAAAGAAGAAATGGAGCTCAATATTGTTTGGAACGTTGGAAAAGGAGTTGTCTCCTTTTGGTTTGACAACTGATGCTCATTAGGACCACTATACAAGATTACTACCTCTGAGATCCCATGCCAAACATTAAGCTGATATGAAATTCTTCAGAGCAATACCTGGAAATAGAACATGCTCACCACTCAACCAAATGAAGACACCAAATCTCATCTATTATCCTTGGGCGTTGAACTAGAAAGTAATTGCTTGATAAAGCTAGCTTGAGCCTTTCCAACTCAGGAAAATTTACCATCAGCTCCACCTGGAATTCTATTAGGCAAAGAAACGATCACAACCCTTTCTATAGCAACTTATGGACTAAGGACATTCCATTCAAAGATGTATTTTCTCTTATGGAGAGCCATTGATAACAAACTCTTCACTGACAAGAGAGTGGCTAGGCTTGGAATTACTCTAACTCCCCAATGTTATTGTTGTAACCTTGATAATAACCAAGCTGAACTTGAAGACATTAATCACATGGTCTGTCAAGGTGACCTTGCAAGGAAAATCTGGAGGAAATTTGCGGGGCCTTTGGGTATTGGGTGGAATTTCAACAGCTTGAACATGACTCTTTTGATTTGGTGGAATCACGAATCGTCCAAGCCAATTGTGAGATTCATCACTAAGAACCTCCCACCTATCATTTGTCGGGAGCTTTAGAAATCAAGATTTTGCAGCAAGTTTGAAGGGATCAGACCCCCAATGTATAGAACCAGTTATAATATTATTATTATTATTATTATTATTTTTTTTTTTTTTGCAGATGATCAAGAAAGCATTTTACCAGAGTTTGTCTTGGAAATAGCTGGAGCAGCATATACATAGCTTGTGACGCATATATTCAACAGACTAGCAGCTTCCTAGTACGATGGATCAGACCACCTGCTCAACTAGTCAAGTCGAACAATGATGGAAGTTGCTCTAATGGGCAATATGGAGGGGGAGGTATTAATTATTATTAGAGACCAAGAAGGAAATTTCATCACTCCCTACTCCATCTCTCTAGGAGCAGGCACAGTAACTACGCAGAAGGTGAAGCACTACTTTTGGGTTGAAATGATGTGCCGCTAGAGGTCTGGAGAGTGCAATAGGGGAGTCTGACTCACTCCTAATGGTCAAATGTGCCAAAAGGGAGTGGAAACCTCCATGGAATATCAATAACCAAGTTAAAGAGATCCAAAAAATGATTAGATCACAACTTCAACATCAATCACTGCTTCAGAGAAGCCAATAGACTTGCCAACAATTTAGCAACTCTGAGTCACATAATTGAAAGAAACAAGATCTTCAACCTTTTCTTTGATCTCCAAGACCATGTAAGGGGCCTAGTAAATATGGACAAATGGAGCTTACCAGAATTAAGCACACAAAACCTTCTAACATCATCTATGATCCTCCTTGAGCTTACTTTGTTTTTGCTATCCTTTAGTTAGGATATAGAATGATAGTACATCTCAATGATCTGTACAAAGTTCAGGATGTTAAACTCAAATTGTAACGTTTTGCACGTCAATAATCAATGGTGACTGTTTAACTAAAAAAATCGAGATATTGAAACTAAGCACCATCCTATTTTGGTTTTGAGTTTGTTCTTGGAAAATTATGTAAAAGCCGCATGGGCTACATCCATATCTTGATTAACTAAAGCGTACAATTTGAAAAAAAAATTGAAAGGATAATGAGTGGGAAATTTATTACTACTAATTAATACTAATGAATTAGGAAGGCGTGACAGTAGGCACGATAGCTGTAGGAATTGGAGAAGCAGAGGAAGTCACATGTTGCCAACTCTTTTTCGAAAGCAGCTGATAGGGATGTACATGGACTGGATTGGTTCGTTTTTTCAAAACCGAACCAAACTAACTATATCGGTTTGGATTGGTTTGGTTTTATCGGATTTTTCGGATTTTCTGGTTTTTTGTTACTTACATATTATTTCAATCTTACTTTGTTAAATATTTGATACGTATACATCTATTTAGTAAAAATATAAAAAGTTGACAAACATATTATCAATTAAAATATTCTTATGCGAGAATTCCATTAGTTAACACATAATAATTATTTTTTTAGTTGTCTGATAATAATTTTTCGTTGATATACACTTTCAGGTTATCCGAATTTAGTAACTAAACATAAAAATCAAAATGATACCTAAATATTAATAACCACTTCACATGCGAAAAAGATATAAGAATTTAATACATCTTAACATATGATATGAATATGTAAGAACAAAGAAATAAACGTATTTCAGTAACACTTGATAAGAAACTGATAATACAAACCATTATTTAAGATCAGTAAATATGGAGCACTTCATATTCTATTAAAATTTATATCCCGCAAGAGAATCCCAAATATTTCTAGATATTTTTTAAAGAAAATTTTATATAAAATATTAAATAATATATATATAAAATATATATTTATATGTCGGGTTGGTTCGAATTTTTTATTCAATACCAAACCAAATCAAACCAAACTGTGTCGGGTTTTTTAATCGGTTTGGTTTGACTTTTCGGTTTGGAGCAATTTTTCGGTTCTGTTTGTACACCCCTAGCAGCTGATGCCTCCATACCCCTTTTCTCCGGCGTAAACAAACTATTTTTTTTGACTGATGTCAAAATTTAGAGGAGAACGAGAATAAATAATTTTAATTACCATATTTTTAGATAAGAATTAGCCTTGGTCCATTGGTTGTTGAGTCTTAAGTTAAAAAAGTTCCTTAGTTCAATCTATTTAATCACAATCTTTATGCTAGTTAATATTTGAACCTCTGATTTGTTCAAACAAATTCAAGCACATAAATAATATGTCAAGAGACAATTTATATTAAATGATATCATTTTTTTAACTTACCAACTTCGTCATAGTATTAATATATATTAAAAAACTTCGGCAAACCGGTGTCGCATGACACCGATTCGTTGTGCATCCGCCCTGCTTTCTCCTTACTTGCCTCTTTTATTCAGGCAATCTATCACCTTACATTTTTGGTATTTTCTAGTAAATATCTTGCTCGCTTTTGCAGTTTTTTTAACTTATTCATAGTCTACTAATTCAAATACAGGCAGTAAAATGTAATTATCATTCTCATGAATTGGGGTGCTTATAAAAACTCGAAAAATCGAACCAAACCGAAAATTGAACTAAATCGACCAAAAAATCCGATACTTTTTAAGTTTGGTTTAATTTTGGTTTTGAATTTTAAAAACTGATCAAATTGTTTGGTTTGATTTTAACAAAAAAAAAAAAAAAAATAACCGGAGAAAATCGAACCAAACCGACTATAAAAATAGCTACTTAAATTTATTATTACACTTATACATGTATATTTTTATATAAAGTTTCTAAAATTTTATGGGACATATTAGCGATTTATTTTTTTAGCCTAGTTCTTTGCTATTATAATAATCTAATTATTTGCCTTTATATTCTGGTTTGATAAGTAGTTTTCTTTTGCTAAGTACAAGAATTTATTTCATGTTAAAATAATCAATTTTTAATTGAGTACTTTAATTATTTATCACTATTTGATTCAATTATCATCAATATACCTTAGTAAATAATAAATTTCTCAAAGAGTAATTGATTTGATAGTGTTACGTTGAAAATTTAGTTGCCGGAATATGCGTTTGGTAGTGTATGTCTCATATATAAGAAAAAATTCGATGAATAACTGAAAAAATAAAAAAACCGACAAAAACCGAATCGATAAAAAACCAACTTAATTAGTTTGATTCTAATATTTGAAAAACTAACTTATTTGGTTTGCTTTTTTTTTTTTGTTATAGAAAAAATCGATCCAAATAGAACCATGAACACCTCTGCTCCTGAAAATCTTGTTCTCACTAAAATAAGATAGAAAGTATAGTAATACTTAACTTTAGAAAGCATAATTGTCATTCTCATGAAAAAATATAATTTTTTTACTTATTCAAATAATCTAATATTTTATTTCTTCCTAAATAACTGTTTATTAAAATGGATAAGTGTGTTTCCGCATGACTTCAATTTATGAATATTTTATATGTTTAAAAAAGAATAGCATTTGCATACTTCTTTATATACATGTTTTCATATTTCTTATAAAAAATTATATTCAATAATTTTCGTGCGTATAGTTAATAGGTTTCAGGGAACTTTTGTGTAGATCCTGCATTTCTATTAAAAAATTATTAAATATCTATAAATATTTAACCGTGAACCCAATTATTATTGTATATTAATTTGAGATTACAACAGGAACCCATAAACTTTAATACCTGGATCCGGTACAAATACTAATTTATGTATAAAAGCACAGTATCTTTTTTCTTTTTAAGTAAATGAAAGATATTAATGAAATTTTTAATCAAACTTTACTGTAACTTTAGAAAGCGCAATTGTCATACTTAATGACTTATGAGGAAGGAATTAAACCTTGCCGTACAAACATGACATTAGAAATACAGCAAGTAATTATATATATACTTGTCTTTCTCTCTCTCCGTCACTAATGAGAGGCACGTGCGTTCCTCCTTGCATCACAGCCTAATTGCATCCCTCTTTTTGGTCAGGTCACGTGCGCACCTTCTCCTCAGTTCTGCGATTTTTCTCTTTCGCAAAATTTCACCATTGTTTAACACTTTGGCTATATTTTCTCTTCTTCAACGTCCTCCCTCTCTCTACCCTAATATCAAATCCAATTTGAGAGAGAGAGAGAGAGAGGAACATTAATATTGTTGTAAATCTCGAAAACCCTTTTGCGAGATAAAGGATTGGGAAATTTTTTAGAATGCAATGTAATTGAGCGTTATTGTATTGTCGATATGCACGCTTACAATAGGCTACCGAGCAGTGGACACAGCAGCCCATCCACGCCCTCATCCCCCCGCTCTCGGTCGCCTCGTTTACGCAGCACTAGTAATAGTAATAGTGGTGGTGGATCCCGGGTCAAACCCAGCGCCCGTTTTACCCCAGGTCAACCCGGACCGAGAAACTTAGCCCATCGTCTTGCTTGGTTCATTCTATCGGTTCTGCTTCGCCGTCAGGGGATTTTCCTCTTTGCTCCTTTGCTCTACATAGCGGGGATGTTGTTTTACATGGGGACTGTATCGTTTGATGTTGTTCCTAACATCAGGCACCACCCTGCTCCCGGGTCCCTCTACCGGAGCCCCCAGCTTTATGCCAAGCTTCTACCTGAAATGGACTCCGATAATTCCACTGCTCATGCGGTTAGACTCTATTTTTTTTTTGTTTGATAATAAAAATTCTATCTTGGAGTGACTTGTGGGTTTTTGGGGATTACTAAGTTAGTTCCAATGCAAATTTATTCAATTAGGATTGCTCCTGTTTAATCTAGATCTATAATACTGAGTGTATTTGGCTCTTCTCTGTTGGGGATCAAAGCCATTGATTATAGTTGTTTTACTGATATTACCCTATAAATTTTCTCCTCATCTTTGCTTCTGCATCATCTGTTAATTCAGAGTAGTACATCTGTCAATAAGTGCGTACTTTGTAACTTGATATTATTTTATGATTCCTGATATTTTAATTCAAATTCTCATAAAGATGCATGATGTCAATGTTGGTAATGAAGCTGGTTGTGAAATGTACTTGCAGATGAAAACAATTTTGTATATAATGCTTTTACAATCCTACTAACTAGAGGTGCAAATTTCCTGTAGATTTCAACAATATGGAAAAACTCCTACAGAGGTGGTGAATGGAGACCGTGCATTAACAAATCCTCAGGAGGTAGAAAATTTGGAGAATCAAACTTATCTTTTTTCCTTGTTAGTACCACTATGTTGCTTCTCTCTCTCTCTCTCTCTTAATTATTCTTCATATAGTAAGTGCAACTCTTTGGTTGCGTTCGGTCATTCAGGTTATATTGGAGGTTTCCCAATGCATAATCTTATCATAATTTGAAACTCAAGATAACTACTGTAGTTATATGCTAGAAAATTTCAGGTTCATGACCTCATCCTATATGTTTAGGTTTATAGTACAAAATATTCTTCTGAAATTAGTCGAAACTAGGAACCTCGGTATTTAGATAAGTTTTCTTATTCAAATAACTTTTTTTTTAATTTCTTGTATTCTAAAATTTTCTTATTTCTAAGGCAGAATAGCCTGGTAGACACCTGTACTTATTCCATTTTGACATCCTGACCCCTTTACTCCACGGAATTTCATTTAGACACTTGAACTTGTTCAAAATTGGGTGTTTTAAATCCCTCAGATGCTGTGTGTCTCTCAATCGCGCTAATGTCAGAATCCACATCAGATAAATTATGCCACACCATTTACTATCTTTACAAAAAACCAATAAAATAACCCTTTATTGATTTTGCCTTTTTGTATACTATCTCTCATCTTTCACGCCTCAAACCAAATAACTGATAACCTGAACCTCACCCTCTCTTTATCTGTTCTTTTATCTTTTCAGAAAAACTTCCCCAAAATTTCCATCCTTTCACCTTCATTCCTCCCTGGCAGAGAAGCATTCATAATTTTGGGTGGACAAAAGTTATTTGATGAGGTTGGGGATTTACGTGGAGATGTGAGAAAATGGGCGTTCTCTAGTGAGATTTTTTGGTGAGAGACAGTGAGAGTATGGGTGGAGAAGCTATGATGTTCAAGTGAGGGAAAATTGAGTTTGTGTATTTTGGTGTCTATAGTATGTGTTTAATGGTGGTGTTTGAAAGTATTATTTGGAGAGGGAGATTGTTTGTAATGGTGATTGGTGAAGGTACGGGTGTTGGTGTTGGTGTGTGCCTGAGAATCGAGAATAGTAATGGGCTTATTCTTGTTTTTATGTACTTTTTTTGGAGCAATTTGCAGGTGAATTTTTTGTGTCAGGTGTATGAATGTATCTGGGTCCTCTTCAAGGAGGTGCTATGTGTATAGTGTGTTTGAATTAGTTTGTGAGACAGGGAATTCTGTCACACGATTAAAAAAAGGTTTATCCGGTGGAAGCTTTAGTTGCCGGAAACAATACCTTAGCAACCCTCAGATCCACTAATGGTAGCAAAGGAATTTTGTAAATAATACCCAGCAATAACAGTGAGATTTAAACTGAAGAAAATTAAAAAAGAACCTAATTTTTACCCCAACTCTTGAAGCTTCCATCGTTCAATAATGTAGTTTGGGGATGAAAACTCTTTAAAAAGCAAAAAATAAAATAAAAATATACGATGCAGCCTCTTATTTAGGGATCACGCAATTGTGCCAACTTAGATAAATAGTTGCCGCATAATCTTAGTCAACAGTCAGAGGCATTTACAACATAATGTTTGAACAAGTACAAGTATCATTTTGAAATTTCGTGAAGTGGAGGGGCCAGGATGTCAAATCAGTGCAAGTATAAGTATTTATTAGTCTATTCAGCCTATTTCTAATAGATTAAACTCTTATAAAGAGTAGCGTTTTGGGTCTTGAAGGTTCTAGGTACCTATGCTGAGGTTTCAAGTACCCGTGCTTAGGTTTTAAGAACCCGTATTGAGCACAGGTAGGTACCGATTACTCGAGCTGAGTTTCAAGTACCCGTGTTGGGTTTCCAAGAACTTGTGCTAAGGTCCAAAGTATCCTGAGCACGAGTAGATAGTGAGTACCAATGCTAAGGTTTCAAGTACTCGTGCTGAGCATCCTGTAAGGTAGGTATAGGATACTTGTAATGAGGTTTCGAAAGCGCGCTTAAACCCTGAAGCGAGGCTCAAAACATGTTGAGCGCTTCGCCTTGCTTAATGGACGCTTCAGTATTATCATCATGGCTCTAAGACATACTTTTCCTTGCCAATGAGTGTTGTTTTGAAGAGGCGGCACTAAGCAATTGATATTTTACTTTATCATAAATTTTCTTTAATTTCTTTGTCCATAGGTATTCATACTTAAATATATTAGTCTTGGAATACACATACATATTTGTCGTTTTTCTCCATTTGCGCCTTTTTTCATTAAAGCCTACGTTTTTTTGCGCATTGTGCTTAAAGCCCCAATAGACCTTAGAGCTTTCTTTGCGCTTTTCGCCTTTGATAACACTGGACTAGGCCGAATATCTTCAGGTTTGCCTGAATCAAATGGTTACCTTTATATTGAAGCAAATGGTGGTCTGAATCAGCAAAGGACATCGGTATGTCCTTTAGTTCCAAAGATAATTGTTCTTGAATTGCTGAAGTTTTGCTTGGGTGACGGTAGTAGTTTAATATCAGTATTGTTGCTTTTGTGCTTCCAGATATGCAATGCTGTTTCTGTGGCAGGTTATCTTAATGCGACCCTGGTCATTCCACACTTCCATTTTCATAGCATTTGGAGGGATCCAAGGTTGGCCAGCTCTTTCATCTTCTTTATTTGTTTGAGTAATGCAGTATTTCCTTAGACGAACATTTATATACTGTAAAACTCAGGAATTTGGCGGTTGCTCATTACCTTGGCTCGCTTTTTGTGCTGACAAGCTCTTGAGATGCTTTACTAATTTTTTTATTTTTCTTTTACCATCTTTGCTTTTTTTTTTCTTTTTTTTTAAATACTATTTTTACCCTTAAATTTTTCAAACGTATGTTTGAAATTGCTTTTCTTTAACCGAGGGTCTATCAGAAACAACCTCTATCTCACACAAGGTAGGGATAAGGTCTGCGTACACCTCACCCTCCCCAGACCCCACTTGTGGAATCACACTGGGTATATTGTTTTTGGTGTTGTTGAAGCTCTTGAGATGCTTTACCTGCTCAGTAGAACTGACTTCCCTTTAATAGAAATGTACTACCTCTAGTTGAATATATCACAAATGGCCGCAAAAAAGATTTCAGTACCTCTAGAATTTGAACAGATTTGTTAGTCTGGGAATCTATACCTTAGGTTTTTGCCATTTCCTTTGGAGGTATTGTTGAAGCAAACTAAAATCTGGTGGTGGATTGTCGTATAATTATTTCTGAGATAGTTGTTTTTAGTTTGTTTTAAGCATGGCCATTCTCTTGACCAATCTTGAGTTTAACATCCATCTAATTCTGCACCTTCTTTAATAGCAAATCATAAAAATGCTCCATTGTTGTTTTTCTGCAGCAAGTTCGGAGATATCTATGATGAAGAATTTTTTGTCAAATCCCTAGCCAATGATGTGCGAGTGGTGGACAAGATTCCTGATTATATTATGGAACGATTTGATTACAATATGAGCAATGTTTACAACTTCAGGATCAAGGCTTGGTCCTCCATCAGTTACTACAGGGATACAGTTCTTCCAAAGCTGCTTGAAGAAAAGTGAGTTCCTGGACATTTCTTTTTTTCTTTGTCACCGCTTTGACTCCTAGGCTGAACTGCCTTTACTTAGGATGTTAGGCCTAATCATTGATACGAGATTTATCCTTGTGATGATACGATGGAGTCCTTGTTATGGAAACTTATAGTTCTAGTTTAAAGTAGTTTCATAATTGATTATATGATATACATCTGGAGTGCTTGCTCTTCCTCCTATGGGTTCCTCTTGGGGTTTTTGCTTTAAAATTCATGTTTTGAGGTATGTTTGGTACTTATTTTGATTTGTTGCATTTCTCTCTTGGGATGACAGAAAGATAGCAAGCTAATGCTGGTGCTTTTCATTGTGAAATACAACTCTGATTTACTTTCCAGCTTGGAAACTAGATTTGTCTTCTCCTAAATTTTATGCAACCTACGTATCACCCTTCCTTCTTTAATTTCAAAAGATTTTTCATGTTTACCATTCTCCAGTGACTGTGACTCACAAAAGGGAAAAGAAAGGTCTAGGCGGAGGACCTGTTGCTTTATGTTTGATATTGAGCCTTCTGGGTGATGACCTAAATTCTTAGTGGAAATCTTTCATCTTATTCTTGTACAAATATAAAGTGGCCTCTCCACTGAAGATAACAAAATGCAGGAAGTGTTTAGCTTTTGTACAGAAAGGAGCCTCCTGTTTAATTTTCTGAGCCATTATCATACATATTTGTAAAGATTCAGTTAGAGATATATTATTTATTTGTAATTATGTAGCCTTGATTTCTTTCCTAGTTTATAATAGTTATTTAAACACCCGATAGCTTGGGAGAATAATCAAGCAATACATGGAGGACCATGAATCCATTTTTGATGTTCTAGATGCATTGTGAGATGATTAAGATTTTCTTTTACGCATTTCCCTTGTAAATATGGGTGACTTCACTATTTTAGTGAAGTCTTTTTATTAATATATAATATGTTACCTTCTTCAAAAAAAAAAATATATTCCTTGCCAATTCTTTGATGCTTAATTGATAGGTTCATTTGTTCATATTTGAAGCATTTCGTTTTGTTATTTATGGCCACCATTTTTGCTAAGAGTTATCTAATCGTGCGCTCAGGCTCATTAGAATATCCCCGTTTGCAAACCGTTTATCATTTGATGCTCCTCCAGCCGTTCAGCGGCTTAGGTGCCTGGCAAATTATGAAGCCCTTAGATTTTCAAATCCTATTTTGAGTTTGGGGGAAACATTGGTTGCAAGAATGAAAGAACGGAGTGCCAATAATAGTGGAAAGTATATCTCTGTGCATCTCCGCTTTGAGGAGGTTAGTTTCATGTGGAACTGCTATATATTGATTGTTTATGTGCTCCACAGCTTAGATTTCCAAGGATATTGAGCCTTAATCACTTTCTCTTGCAGGATATGGTGGCTTTCTCTTGTTGTATATATGATGGTGGTGAAGAAGAAAAAAGGGACATGGATGCTGCAAGAGAGAGAGGATGGAAGGGAAAATTCACAAAACCTGGTCGTGTGATTCGTCCTGGAGCTATCAGGATTAATGGCAAGTGTCCCTTAACTCCTTTAGAGGTAATATCTTGTCATTGTCAGCCCTTTTTAAGATGCTTGACTTTCATGTTGTTTATATATTTTATATGTTATGCACATAGGAAGTTAGGCACTTTTGTAAAAGGAACACGTTATATTTCAGATTAGTGGTATGCCTGTACTTTCTTGGCCTTGTCAGAGCATTCTGATCCTTTGTGAGACTTCCTTCATTAAGAAAAGTTTTCTTTAGAATCCATATTGTCTAAAATATTTTCTGGAGAACACTTTGTACCTAATCTTAATTTTAGTTCATGAATTCCTATCTTTGTCTGAGATTTAGTGTATACTTATGCTAGGCACAAGGATCTTTATGAGATGATGTGTGGGTAACAGTATATAATTGCACTGGTTTTACTTGTATTAGTTTTGTTGGCTTCCCCTAGTTCAGCAAGAAATATCTATGAAGTGACTCGCGAGACTTGAGTAGTATACTTAGTGGTAAGTTGATTTTTTGAAAATTTCTTCTCCTTGTTCAATCATGTGTGAGAAGGATACCTTGGAAATGTGAGTGTACTATTCTTCTTCTTTGTCTTTTTTAGTCAATATCTACTGTCTTAAGTGAATTGCATGATTGTGACTAGCTTTTTAGTAAGATTCCAACTACTATATGTTATTCTCATAAAATCTACTGCAGTTTCACGTCTTGCTTCTGTGGGCTTTACCTCTCAAGCATTACTGCTGTATATCAACTTTTTATTGTTTTTGCTTTTCCTTGGCGCTTTATCATTTTCGTGGCTAATTTTCTACACACTTTTTATCAGGTTGGTTTGATGTTAAGAGGCATGGGATTTGACAAGACTACATCCATCTATTTAGCATCTGGAAAAATATACGACTCTGAGCGACATATGAAACCACTATTAGAAATGTTTCCTCTTTTACAAACTAAAGATATGCTGGCAGCCCCAGAAGAACTAGCTCCATTTCAGGTTTAAATTGTTTGATTTGCCGTCTCCAGGCTTTTTAGATTCTCTTCCCCTCCCCCCCCCCAAACCCCCCACAACAAAACCTTGGCTACCATCTGACTCAAGTTATTGCTTATAGAATTACTCTTCCAGGATGGCTGCCATAGACTATACTGTTTGCCTTCATAGTGAAGTATTTGTGACAACTCAGGGAGGCAATTTCCCCCATTTTCTGTTGGGCCATAGAAGATACTTATATGGTGGACACTCCAGGACCATCAGGCCAGACAAAAGGAAGTTAGCTTTGTTATATGATAATCCCAATATCGGGTAAGCTTTTGGTTAGCATTTCTGCCATCTTTTTTCCATTTTATGCGAGACCTCTCTAGTGTGCCTGTAAAGAAACTGAAAGAAACCGTAATGGGGATAGAAATAAAAGAGTGGGTATTACAATGTTGAAGGTCCGTGGCCATGACGGTAATGGTGCTGGCTATTTTTACTTAATTCCATAGAAATACCACGGTCTTCTCGGTTTCATTGCTGTTCTGGTGACTTTACCTGTTATCTTAATTTGAATGGTCATTTTTCTAACTTGCTAGAAAATTTAGTTAGGCACAGTATGCAGTCTTGTATGTTTGTTTTGCAGTGCTTTTGACCAGTGTATGTTTTCCATGTGCTCCTCTTCCAGGTGGAAGAGCTTCAAGCGGCAAATGCTTAATATACGAGCACATAGTGATTCAAAAGGTATTGAGATTAAAAGACCAAATGACTCAATATATTCATTCCCTTGTCCAGATTGCATGTGCCGGAGTAACAAGACTGAAGATTCTAGATCATCCTCAGTAACGTGATCTGTGTGCATGTCAGTAGGTGGTGTTCTTATTCTCGTAGTATGCATGAATCTCAGCTGCTAACCGTTCTTATTCTTGTAGTACACATGAACTTCAGCTGCTAACTGTTGTGATTCTTTCATTTTTTTCCCCTCCACTGTGGAGTGGGCCTAACTGGGGTAGCTGCTTCTGGGATTTGTGTAATGACTGATCAATTTGATTCTCTCCGGGGCATGAGTTTGAGGGTACGCTTTTGTACATGATGGTGTGAGAAGGATGGAAAAGTCATGTCTATCGGTGAAGTTACCCCCGGTGTTGATTTACATAGTAGATTCATCTTCTTCCAGCTGCTGTATCTCTAACAAGCTGTGAGTTGACACAAGATATATTTGCTCGTTAGTTTTGTGAGAGACAGGATTTTGTATATTAGTGAAGTGGGAGTGTTAGATTATAGGAACATGATGAGAACAGTTTAGGCTTATCAGAAGTCAGGGTTCCAAAATTTTACTTTGGATACCCTTTTTTGCCAACGTTAGATAATGTCTCGTGTTGATAATTATTATTGCTGTTTGACTAGATTTATCACCTTAATTCAGAGTGCACAGAATTTTCAAAAGAGCTGTGGATTTTTCTTGATTAATTGTGTCTATCATTTGGCTTATCGAGTATCAATCAAACTATTTTTTTTTATGATCATGCACGCGATTATTCCTTGAATAAGCACTCTACATAACTGCGTAAATTGTGTTTAGTTTTGCATTCCGCCTATAAACAATTACTCCTTTCGTTTCTTTTTAGCTGCATGGCGGTTTGATTGACTATTGAGTTTAATAATTAAGGAAATTTTTTTGCACATATCAAAAGTATCGATACAACTTATAATTTTAAACAGACCTTTTTTTCACTATTAGCAGGCCCCTGAAATTATTCACAAGTGTATAAATTTTGTAGAACATATAGAATATGCATATATGCAAAAAAAATAAATAAAAATTCAGTTATTATTTTTGAAAGCGGTTACAATGTCATTTTCCCTAAAATATGCCACGATACTCTTATCACTATATAGCATGACATTAAGAAAGGGGTTGCAACCTACATAGAAAAAAGGATTGTATGTGCTCAGCATATTACAAAGAGGAATTTTCAGAGACTACCAATTGTTTAGTGGCAATTAATTTCCTATAGCTATCATATATAATTATTTCTATAGCTACTATTCAGTTGTTACGGTAGTGTATTCGCTGTATTCGCATTGTTGTATTCATGAATACAACAGCAAAAAGCGCCTAAAAACCAGGGTAGTCTAGCTGTACACGCATGTATTCACATGTATTCATGAATACAATAGCAAAAAGTGCCTAAATCAAGGCAGCCCAGCTATACGCACATATATTCGCATTGTTGTATTCATGAATACAACAGTAAAAAACGCTTAAAATCAGGGCGGTCCAGCTGTACGCGCATGTATTTATATGTATTCGTGCTGCTGTATTCATGAATACATCAGTAAAAAGCACCTAAACTCAGGACAATCCAGCTGTATGAATATGTATTCACATATATTCATGCCATGTATTCATGAATACAATATCGACAATCACTTTAAAAATAGGTATGTCCAACTGTCTAAGAGAGAAAAAAAACATAAACAACATATTTCACGTCTCAATGGTAATATATACTATAAATACTTATTTTACTATAAAATATAAAAGGTAGCTATAAAAAATAATATTTTAAAATAATTTTAATTTATAATAAACATGATATATACCTTTGTTATAGGTGGTAAAATCTCCTATTACAAGTACGTTGCAAGTTTTTTAAAAGAGAGAGGTTTACATTTAAGCTGTAAGTTGGCGAAAGACAAAATCTTTGCAATTTTTATGTTCAAATAAATTTGTTTGGCCAAATTTTTTAAAATTAAATAGCAATTTGTGTTTGATAAGTTCATTTCATAGGTAAATGGATAAGTGGGTTATCTAAAAGTGAGGGTTCTTGAAATGTTTTTTTTCCCTATTTCATATTTCTTTTTAAATTTCTTTGCGATCATCTAAAGATAACTCTAATGTTCGAAGATTTTTGCATGAAATATGGCAAGCATGTGGGACCCTGAACACAAAAAAAAGTTGCTAAGATAATTCTTGAATTTACATTTTAGTACCAAACTTAAAGTAATTTGCGTATTAGCTCTATAAATTCTCAGAGAAAACACGTCATAGAATTCTACCAACTCTTTTACGGCACCGAGGAAGCTCAGACGGAAAGGTCAAAGATGGGTATTGAAGGAGGAAACCTGAGTTCAGAGCAGCTTCAGTTCTTCGACTCTAATGGTAATCTCATCTATGTTTTAACTAACTAGTGTGTAATTTGATGATGTAACAGTTATGTGATTTGAATGCAACACAATACAGGGTATTTGGTGTTAGAATCATTTGCAAACCCAGCAGAGATTGAGTCCCTTAGGAAGAGAATGGAACAGCTGCTTGATGAGTTTGATTGCTCTTCCACTGCTTCTATTTTCTCTACCAAAAACCAAGTAAATATTCTATTTTTTTTTAAACTCAAATACTTTCGTTTAATTGGTTTTGTGCTTAACACCCCCAAATTGTGTTTTTTTTTTCAGCAACAAACGACTAATGACCACTTTTTTGAAAGTGCTGAGAAGATTTCATTCTTCTGGGAAGGTATATATGCTTCTCTTAAATTGATGATATTTTGGATTTTAATTTTCTGATCCTGCTTTTTAGTACTTTGCATCTGTGTCCATTGCTTCCGCTGTCTTATTACCTTGTTGTTGCTATTGTTTGTTTATTGCTTCATTTTCACTGTTCTTGAGCCGAGGGTCTTTCGGAAATAGCCTCTCTGCTTTCGTAAGGTAGGGGTAACGTCTGCGTACACTATACCCTCCCCAGACCCCACTTGTAGGAATTCGCTGGGTTTGTTGTTGCATCTGTGTCCATAACTTTCATTTCCTTTTATAGGCTTCTAAGTTGATGTTTGTGGTCTTGGCAGAGAAAGCATTTGATGAAGATGGCAACTTAAAGCAGCTAAAGCAGCTCTCAATAAATAAAGTTGGGCATGGTAATCTTCTGTTCATTACTTATTGTCAAAAGAGTTGTTTCATTTTGATTTCTTTGACCTGTGCTGTTGCTGCAGCTCTTCATGAGAAAGATCCTGTATTTAATAAGTTCTCTAGCTCGGACAAAGTCTCAGGCATGCTGCGGTCGTTGGGTTACCAAAGGCCAGTAGTCATTCAGTCAATGTACATATTCAAGGTAAATACTGGTACTGTTTTATCCAGTCATGGGGCCTTACGTCTTTTATACAATCCTTTGGCTACATCGTGTCCAATCTCTGGTGTTCAATATCAGCTGCTGATGCCCAGTAAGATATGGCATTATTGTGAGCGTCATTCTAGAAAATTGGTGTCTTAATAAGGCTAGAATGTATCCCAGTTGAAAAGTGATGTTTTTTCTGGACTTAGCGTGCGGAAGAAAGCTCGAATATTTTATTTAACAGGGTCAATAAAATTATCTAAAGGAAAAGCATCCAAGGGTGTTGGATCCTGTATACAACAAGGTATAGACAATTCATACATAACAAATTCTCGCATAACCATCTGGATCTACCCCAAAAAATTTCAAAGCAATTTGTTCTCCTTTGACTGGGTTTTTAGCTTTTCTATAACCTCTACTTACATGATTAAACTCCATTCTAGCATCTAAGCATGTGCTGTTTTTCAATTGTCTATTTTAACTTATCATAGTTTTTGTATTGCTTTTAAATATAATAATTTTTGTCAAATAGCTTGAAGAGTTGATGTATGAATGCACAACAAAAAGTAAGTAGTTTGATCCTCTTTAGTCCATAACCCGCCACATAAAATGAAATGGTTGGAGCATGTGATTTCGTTAACTTGTTGATCCCAAATTCCATACTTGATTAACCCCAATATTCCTAGCTAATATTTGTATTATTTGGATGAATCATGTACCCAACAGCATATTAGTTCTTGAAGTTAAATAATTTTGCTCATGTCACATCACCTCGCTCGTGTTATCCAAGCATGCATCCATACCATGTGCACATCTTGTCACTTTAAAAGTTCTAAGCCTCACTATGGTGAAGTGAACTAATAAGTGCTCTTTATGGATATCCTCGTATCCCCTTGAAAATGGTTTCTCAATTGTCTCTAACACTATGATAACATCGTAGAGGAGGCGTGTTTTCCTGTACCGCACTCTTTGCAATTGAACAAATTACAGAAAAGAAGTAAAACCCCTAAGGTAGTTGTAGTTACTATTATCCATCCTTCTGCTAGTAACATGTAAAACTTTGCTTCTCAGCAACCAGGTATTGGGGGTGAAGTAGTGCCGCACCAGGATAACTCTTTTCTGTACACTGAACCAACAACGTGCACTGGCTTGTGGCTGGCTTTAGAGGATGCAACAATTGTAAATGGCTGTCTCTGGGCTATACCAGGGTCCCACAAAGGTATTGCCATATTGCTTTCCCAACTCTACTTTTCCTTGCTACCCTTAAATCATTGAATTCCTTCATATACATACATCATGTTCTATTTCTTTAGATGGCCTTGTGAGGAGATTCCTTAGAGATGAAAATGGGGTTCACTTTGATAAGCCATCTCCATGTTATAACCAGAAAGATTTCATTCCGCTTGAAGTAAAAGCTGGATCTTTGGTAGTCATTCACGGAGATCTTATTCACCAGAGGTCAGTCACTTCCAGAACTTCTCTGAGACCATATAGAAATGCCAGTTATGCTATCGTTTGTATTTGGCTCATTTGGAATGTTTTTTATCTATTCAATCTTTTCAATGGATGATTGCAGTTTTGAGAACCAGTCTTCAAAGTCACGACATGCATACAGTTTGCATGTGGTGGATACTAACGGCTGCAAATGGGCAGAAGACAATTGGTGAGTGGCCAGGGTTTTGTGTTTAATTTGCTCTGTTTCTTGATTCTTAATGCCATATTTTACTAAGGGGTAAAGCAGCAGAGTCATGCTATAACTGTAATTATCAGGAAGGACCGCTAATGTCTAATACAGAAGTGGCTAAGGTTCACACAATGTGTGCAGGGTGACTTGTAGATTATTAGGAACTTCGCAAAGTTGTTCTTGACATTACAGCTTAGTATAGGTATTAGCACATCATTTTTCATGGTTCTGAATTACTGAAAACTACATGGGGAACTTCTATAGATCCTTTTCCGAAAGCAATATTTGCAAGGTAATACTGCATACGATAGACCCAATGTGGTCCGACCTGTTCCCAGATCCGCATAGGGGAGATAAGTGCACCAGACTGCCATTTGTAATAGCTACATCTCCACTTCGAGTCTATTGCATGGCACATTTATTTGTTTGATCATCTAGTTGGAACCTATTTAATTGTTTTATCCTTTTAACCTCTAAAACTGGTAATAAAGTGTGCAGATCTCCTCTTCTGACTATTGAAAATTATTAACTGTATCTTTTATGATATGGCTAGATACTCGTATTCTTCAAGTTGTAAAGTTAAAGCAAAGATTAAGATTGTCTGGAATGCAGGTTTACCTGAATTTTTTCTTAATCAAACATTAGATCTGCATCTGAATGGATTACATGTACTTTCTTACATATGAGAAATCATTCAACTTATATTCAATAATATGTCATAGTATCAGGCCTCATCCAATATAACTTCTTAGATTTTGGAAATTGAGTATTTTCCTCCCTTGGATTATGACAGGACCGGGGGTGGAAAAGGATACTTAGGATGATAGTTTATATAAATGGACCTATCTGCTGTGATGTAGCTTTCATTCATAGAGAAACTCGTAAAATATTCTTACCAAACCGAAAAGATATGTTGCCAAGGAAAAAGGATCAAGAGACTCAAAAGCAGGCATGCTTATTGAAACGATAGCTACTTTGGTGAATGATATGCGACAACAGATATATAGGTTTCTAGTTATGATCCAACTTACATGCTGCTTTTGTTTTTAAAACTGTTTCAGGATTAGAAGAGATGTGGATCCAGAGCCCTTATACAGTTCCTGAATCTGCCCTCAGAGTCATCAACTGCTATGTTTCTTACTAAAATATCAAGTGAACCTTGGGAACGACCTGTTTAACTTTCTTAGCTCAGTTATGTATATGCACATCAAGTACTTGATGAATAAGATGACAAATCATTGAATATGGTTGTTTTTCAAATATTTATGTCTCAAAAAAGAAAGTAGATATTGCACCAGGTAGCCACTTTAAGCACCTTTATTTAAAACGTATCCAGTTTTTGAAAAAATCTATTTAAAGTTTAGCCAGTTTTGGCAAACTTCAGTCTGCTCCTCCTCTTCCTCCCTCCCACCTCCTTCTCCTGCTTCTTCATACCCGAAATAGCATAACCTCGTACCTGAAGGTTTGATCCACCAAAACCAAAACATTGAGTCAGAAGTTAGGTTTTGGCAGTTCAAAATTCCAACCCGTTTGAAACTTGATTGGTCGAAGTTTGACTCCGAGGGGGATCGGACGTCTCAAGTTTGTTAGAAAGTTGGTTTGATTGCCCTTTCATGCCATACAAAGGGAAGAAATGTATTAAAAATAAATGAGAAGGGTTCGTAAGTTTCCATAAAGTGTTATCCTTTTGCCAAATCACAATAGCACAAGCAACAAGTTGCTAACTATTGATAAGTTGCATTCACTGCTTGAGTTATAAATAACATTCTCTGATCGAGGTTTAATGGCGTTGAAAGCGATTTGTAAAACGCATTCATAGTTTTCATATTATAGATAGATTTCTGTGATTGCGTTTTATAAAGCATTAGTTGATTTTATAAAGCATTAGTTGATAATTTTGTAATCTAATTGAATATTGCGTTTTATGGAGTCCAATTGCGTGATTTACAAATAGCATTGACTGATCGAGTTTTGTAATCTAAAAATCCTTTAAAGTTCGTGATGATGCCTAACCCCGCTGTCAGGCAAGCCAACAAGAATTTATTAACTTAATTACTCTTTTTAGTATTTTGAAATAATAATTTTCTTCCATTAAACGATAACTTAAAAAATTTACAGAGTAAATAAAAATATTTTCAGAATTTCAACACTGAACAAACCATAATCATCCCAAAATTCGGTGTCATAAGTGCATGAGCATCACTAGGAAGTAAAATAAAATACAGCATTTGTCCGGAATATATATTAGATAGGAAGTATAAATAACTCTGAAGAAGTCTCTGCTGGCTGCAGATCGCAACGTGGAATGCAGCTCACCTAAGTTTCCGCAAATAATCACACCTCTGCGCCCACAAGGCCACTAGACATATGTGTACCTGCACAAAATGTGCAACAAGTGTAGTATGAGTACGTAAGTCAACGAGTACCCAGTAAGTATCTAGCCTAACCCCGGAGGAGTAGTGATGAGGGGTCGACATTGACAGTTACTAGTGGTTCAATAATATCAGGTACAAAAATGATAAGCAGATATGAGGCAGAACAAATAAACGAAATAAACAGGTATAAATACGTGGTACAATCCTCCTTTTTGCAATAAACTCAAACTCTCCCTTAGTAATTTCTTCCTTAACCGGAGCATATATATAGATATAGTGGATCTCATCAGATAGGTTGTCATAATTCAAATCACGAAAAACTCCCAGATGCACTGGCTTCTGGCCAAATATTACGAATGATTTCCATGAGGATATTTTTATAGGAATGCCAAGGCGTACGCCCCGATCCAACATAAATAATTAATTGTGCACTGTCGAGGGTCACGACATGAACCATAGATGCATCTATTAAACTGCCGAGGTGAATGTCCCGCTCCTATGAGAGTGCGCTACATAAATCCTGCAGAGGCGAACGACCCGATCCCATAAGATGTGAAGTACATAATCCTGCCGAGGCGAACGGCCAGATCCCATTAGAATAAGAAGCTTTAACGGGTCATTGACCCCATTCACGAATAAACGTGTGATTTATACTTCCTTTAACAAAAACCTTTCAATGAAACATATATATATATATATATATATATATATATATATATATATATATATATATATATATGAATCATTTCGTAAGAGGAGTACAATTATCAATGACTAATCACGAATTCGTGAAGTCTCTACAATAGCACGTCTAGTCTCAAGTAGTAATGTAAAACAGAGGAATTTACTAGGCGAGAGACTACTCAAATAGTACAACTATAACATAATGTGAACCTAAGCCTACCCGGGCAATAACATGAATATAGCTACGTACGGACTCTCGTCACCTAGCGCGTACGTAACCCCCGTAACAAGTAGCACACATCAATTTACAACACCTAGGGGCAATTTCCCTCTCACAGGGTTAGACAAGAGACTTACCTCGCTCAGAAGTTTAATGACCGGCTTCAACACCTCAAACTGATGACCAACACTCCAAAATTAGTCAAATAAATGTGCAAACCAATAAAAATTTATGCTAATACTCATAACAATTCAATTAATAGCAATTTCCAACTCCGTTCGAAAAGTCGATAAAATCACCCTCGAGGCCACGTGCCCGAATTTCGAAATTTTTTTGAAGATAAACTTTATCCATAGCCTCGCGAACTCAAATATATAGTTTATTCTCAATTCTATTCCCAAATTGGTGGTCAAAATCTAAAAATACCAATTTCTAGATTTTTCTTCAAAATCTCAAAATTCTACAAATTTTCCATGAATTTCTATGTAAAAATCTATATATAATCCAAGTATTTAACTTGTAATATGTGGGAATCACTACGTTGAGTTGCTTGATGAAAACCTCCCCTTGAAACTCTCCAAAATCGTCCAAACTAAGTGAAAAATAGGAGAAAAATGGGCCAAGACCCGTTTTTATAAAAATCCTTCTGCCCAGTGACATCCCGCACCTGCGGTCACTTGATAGCTTCTGCAGCTTCGCAAGTGTGACCAAAATACCGCTTTTGTGGTCCTCCTTCAGGCCCTTTAACTCCGCATCTGCGGTCCCAGCGGCTTCTGCGACCCCTCATGCACAGGTGCGGTCCCGCTTCTACGGAACTCGACCGCATCTGCGGTCCCGGTCTTCCCCGGCCAGAACCGCTTCTGCGAACCTCATGGCCGCTTCTGCGGCTCCGCACCTATGGCCAAAACCTCGCAGGTGTAATTACACCATATATCAACTGCCTCATCATTCCTTTAGTCCAAAAGTTGATCCGTTAACCATCCGGAATACAACTGAGGCCCTCGGTACCTCAACCAAATATACCAACACGTCCCAAAACATGACACAAACTTGCTCGAGGCCTCAAATCACATCAAACAAGGTTGAAATCACGAATCGCACCCCAATTCAATCTTAATGAACTTTAGAACTTCAACTTCTACATTCGATGCCGAAACCTATCAAACACGTCCGATTGACCTCAAATTTTGTACACAAGTCACATTCGACATTACTGACCTACTCCAACTTCCAGAATCGAAATTCGACCCCGATGTTAAAAAGTCCACTCCCGGTCAAACTTCTCAAAAATCTTCAAATTTTTAACTTTCGCCAAATGACCCTAAAATAACCTACGGACCTCCGAATTCACTTCCAGACGCGCTCCAATACCAGAGTCACCATACAGAGGTATACCTAGACTCGTAATCCATACTTGGAAGAAAGTTGAGAATAAAACTTCCTTTCATCTTTGTCATCACAGAGCCTTATGATCCCCATTTTATGGGAACTGCCATGAGCAACAGACAACTTTCCATTACCATCAAACTTGTCACTCACAATTAAACTTCTTTTCCTCTTGAAAAATAAAGTAGAGAATTCCTCTATAACCTTTTCTTTTATCTGCTTAGGAAATATTAAATTCCTACCTACACCATCACTGTTTGAAACACATGCCATTGCCTTCTCATCATCATTGTCGCTAATGAGAACAACAATTAAAGACCCACTCTTTCAGGTACTGTATCTAAGTTATTCTTGGTGGAAGTTCCATTGCATGTCTAATAAAGTCATCAATCCCTTCTACAAAACCCTCCCGCAATCCCCGCCGATTAGAATAATTCCAATTGTACATCCAAGTACGATGTTCCATCTATACAAATGAAACAAGAACAAATTAATTTAGTTATTCATATGCTAATATTTTTTTAGTTAATTATCCATATCCTAAACGTTCAACTCATATCCTAAAAAGTTCAATTCGTATCCTAAAATTTCAATTTATATACTAAAATTCCAATGCATAAACTAAAAGTCTAATTCATATTCTAAAGGTTAAATTCATATCCTAAAGGCTCAATTCATATCCTAAAAGTTTAATTCATACAAAAAAAATTCAATTCATATCCTAAAAGTTCAATTCATACACAAAAATTTCAATTTATATTCTAAAGGTTCAACTCATATCCAAAAAAGTTCAATTCATATCCTAAAATTTCAATTTATAAATTAAAAATCCAATACATAAACTAATAGTCCAATTCATATCCTAAAAGTCCAATTCATATCCTAAAAGTTCAATTCATATCCACAAAAAATTTTAATTTATAAACTAAAAATCCAATACATAAAAAAGTCCAATTCATATCCTAAAAATCTAATTCATATCCTAAAAGCTCAATTCATATCCTAAAGGTTCAACTCATATCCACAAAATTTTAATTCATATCCTAAAATTTTAATTTATAAACTAAAATTCCAATACATAAACTAAAAGTCCAATTCATATCCTAAAGGCTCAATTCATATCCTAAAGGTTCAACTCATATCCACAAAAGTTCAATTCATATCCTAAAATTTCTATTTATAAACTAAAATTCCAATACATAAACTAAAAGTCTAATTCATATCCTAAAGGCTCAATTCATATCCTAAAAGTTCAATTCATATATCCATATCCTGAACTCTAGATTCTAAGTAAACTATCAAGACAATACAAAATATAATTCAAATCTAACTAAACTAAACTCAACACTAATTAAACTAATTAGTTAATAAAATTAATTAACAAAGCTAACTAAAACAAGACCTAAACCCTAATCCTCAATAAAATACAATGCTCAAAGAATTTAAACACTAATTCATATCCTTAAACTACAATATATTAAACTATATAAAGAAAAACACTCTCCTCCTTCTCTCTAGGAGGTAGGTCTCTGGCGTCCAGCAAGGTAACACCACAAGGTTAGTCTCAAAAGAATCCCCTTCTCTTTGCGAACAATCTCTAGTTGGTTTCGTTCTCAAACAATCAACCAAATGCTACAAATCTGAATTTTTTCACGAAAGTTACTGTAGCAGCGTCCCAGAATTGTGTTTCAGCTTCATCTTCTTCAATGAAGTCGTGTTGAGGTAGCCATGAATGTAGTGTCCTCTCCCCAGCCTTTGGCTGTTGGAGAGATGATCCAAAACATCAACGAAACAGCTCCTAATTACAATCCAAAACCTTCTTATGCTTCGCACCTTCAAACCAAGCAAAGCTACCACAACTTCAAACAAGGTTAGCCTACTGCCTGTCTCGTTTGAACATGGGGAACCAACTGTAGAATTCATCATGGATGAGGTTAAAGAATTTACAATAGAAGGAGGACTACATCAAGCAGCTGTGATGAAGTTTTCATACGGAAAACCAGATCTTCAAGAATTTCGTAAAATCTTCTCATCGCAATTCGATGTTCAAGGACGCTGTAATATTGGGCTTCTGTAGTTTCGTCATCTCTTGATTAGATTTGACCTCTACAACGATGATGTTCAGTTCTTATCTAAATCAACTGGATATGTCAAGGTAAAAGGTGATGAGTTATTTTTTCAAACTTTTCCATGGACGTTAGGATTCAATCCGAAAGAGGAAACGTCCATGGCCAGTTGTGTGGATCTCCTTTCCAGGTTTGCCGCCTAATTTCTTTGTGAAGAGGTCGTTATTGTCTATTGCTTCAGCTGTGGGTAAATCGCTTGCTGTTGACAAGGCAACGCAAGATAGAACAAGACCTAGTGCAGCGAGGGTGAAAGTTATACTTGATCTTTTGGATAAACATCCTAAAAAGATTAAGCTACTAATAGTGGACAGAAATCAGAATTTCGGGTAAAGGTATCGTACATTACCAGAATTTCGAAGTGAGCAATTTTGACAAGTTACAAGGTGATGCTAGGGACTACCTAAATGCCAAAAGAATGAGTCAAAGAGCAGTGGAAATAGCAAGTGATAAGCTGGTTGATGAAGCAGCAAAACAAAAAACTTTGGTCGAGCAGCAATTTTTACAAAATGAACAAGGAAAACAAAGTTTTAATTTGAAAAATGTGGAACTGATGAATCGACCAGCTCTTGGAATTTCTGTGGATGAGACCTCAGTAATTGATAAAGGTCCATCTAAACATACAATAAATGCTCCTGTTGTGCAAGCTCATGATAAGGAAAATGATCGAGATGCTACTGGTTTATCAATTCATGCAGGCTCACCAAATTATGAATTGTTGAATGAGGAGGATCTAGCTGGGCTACAGGTTAATAATACAGGATCAGGCTTTAAAGGAGCTGGGAATTTTTTTAATGCCTACGAGCAGGCAGCAGGTGCACGGGTTGGTAAGTTGCTTTCTTCTAATGATACAACTGTTGCATCAACTGCTGCAAACTTAATGGAAGTTGTTGATCGAGTTGGTGCGTCTGTGCAATTTAAGTCTAACGCAGGTGGTGATCAAGGTGATATGGGACAGAATTCATATGCTAAGGCACCACATTTTGTAAATGAAGGTGAGGTCCATATGTTAGATAGTAAAGTGCATGGGCAAATAAAGTGCAGCAACAGTGAACACTAGGATGTCAACTACTGCAAGCCTAAATGTTGATATTGATTGAGATTATGCACATGGTAAGGATACTACTGTTGCATCTGATCGAAGAGTGTCTTCAGGCGTTAGCGTCAACAATGTAGAGGCTAAACTATCAAATAGGTTAGCTGAAAGTGAGCAGGAGACTCTGGCTCAATATGTTGTTGAGGACCAGATTTTAGGCAGTAAAACAACTGGGCAAAAGGGTGTTGTTATGGAGGTGAACACTACTAAATTAGTTGGTACAGGTAAGGGTAATAATACAAATACAAAAGAGGGGATTTGGAATGTTATTTCAGCAAGAAAATCACCTACAAAACAGGTGGTATCACCAAGACAAAAAGCAGCAAGTTCTCGACCAAATGCTGCTAACCTGGTGACCAGTCCAAATGTTTTTGATGCACTGGCAGGTATGGAGGATGACGAACTAGATTTAACAATCCCAAAAGAGGGTGGGATGAACAAGCAACTAGTTCCTTTCCCCGACTTTGAAAGAGAAGGCAAAGACTATGAAATTAGCCGAGAAAGACCAACATGAGGATGATGATGATGAAGCTTGGGGTGCTGATTGTGCGGGGGAGTCGACAGATGACGATGAGCAATGTAGTGGAGATGAGGAGTTGCGTTCAGTTGGGTCACCTGCTTTGCCAAAAATTGACAGCTCGTCCAAATTGAACTCAAGCAGCAAGCTCAATGCGAAGGCTCAAGTTTTTGTTCCTAAAAATATTCAGCAGCATAGTGCAAAAAGCAGAACAGATATGGTGTCGATCACTGAGCAACAGCAGGTTATTGAGAATACTCCAGCAATGCTCAATATGCAACAACAAAGACGACTCTTGGAAATCAACATCAATTGGTAGGCAGTCCAAATGAAGTAATTTTAGCTACAAGTAATGAACAACAGCTCAATCAAAATAGTCAAAAAACAAAAATTGAGAAACCTGGGCAGCCACAGTTGAATGCAAACAATTTTGGAGCAAAATCGTCTGGACAGCAGCAAATTATTGCGAACACTTCAGCTGCTATTTGCGTGGCTGATCAATATGCAGCAACAACATCAAATCATGGAAAGTAACAACAAATCGCAAGCTCTCCAGATGCAGAAATTTCAACGCCAAAAACTGGACAGCAGCAGCAGATTTTGAAGGTGCCAGCTATTAACTCGGATGACAGAAAACTACTGAACGCAATGGTAAATTCCGAACAGGTAAATTCTTTAATACCTACTGCGTTTAGCACTAGTCGTCTGAATAAAAGCAGGAACAAGATGCAAGACATTGAATTACAACAAAAAAAGGCAACGTTGGCAAATATACAAGATGGAGATGCCTTGATTGCGCAAGGTACATTTCAAGATGTGCCAAATTCAGTGAAGCTGGGAAGAGATATATATGAAGTGGGAGAGGAAGATGAACTGTTAAGTAAATGACGGGCATAGGCAGCAAGAAAAGGAGATTTATCACCTATGCATAGCGGCAAAGGTAAGAAGTCTCATACAAGGAAAAAAAGTTGGGACGGCAGAGTGAATGAGGATGCAGTTGTAAGGAGACTCCCATGGGCGGCTCAATAAATATGGAGGCCTAAAGCAAAATTTCAGTGAGAGGCCTTATTTTTTATATAAAAAAGAAAAAAATTCATATGTAATTTCATTTAAATTCTATATTTATAGCTTTTCTTATGCAAAGTTATTAATAATTTTATCTATTCCATTTAATTTCTCTTGAGATATACCGTCTAATTATGGTTTTTATTATTTGCTAAAATTTTATCAACGGCACGTTGTGAGATTGTATTAAAGTTTCAACCTTTTTTTTGAATTACGAATAATAATCGAATTCTTTCCCAATTTATGGTCTAGAAAATAATTTCCAATATATAAAAAAAAAATATCTCAATTTATGATCAATAATCTAATCTTACTATTTTATAATAAAAATCTGTAATTTCTCATTTAAAATACTAAATATTCTTCTAAATATAAATTACTAATATACTCCCTCCGGTCCAAAATAAGTGATTTTTTGGACTTTTTCTTGTGGTCCAAAATAAGTGATTTTTCCAGATTTCAAGAATGAATTAATTATTTTTTTTCCTACATTGTCCTTGGAGTAAATAGTGTTGGAATATGTGTTAGGAGTGTTTATGTGAGATAGTAAAGGTTAATATGGTAAATTCTATTGCTAATTAATGTTAATAGGTGAATTTCTTAATTTGTGTGAAAACATCCTAAAAATCACTTATTTTGGACCGGAGGAAATATAACATATCAGGAAAATTTGGGGCTCCACAAATTATGAGGCCCAAAGCAGCTGCTTTAGCAGCTTTACCCTTGGGCCGGCCCTGGAGACTCCCTATGAGAGTTGTCAAACAAAAACAATCTATCCCAACTACATCTACAAAGTCCAATCGTTCAAAGGAAAGCATGAATTTTAAAGACATCTTGAAAAGGGTCGAGGACGAAGACAAGAGTACACAAGCTGAAGATTTCTCAACACTAGAGAAGAAAGAGCAATATAGTTATTTCTACACATTCTTATTTTATCATCACATTAGCATAATCATTTGTAATATCATCACAGAGTGTGTTATAAACTCTGTGATGATCATTGAATATTTGTTGTGAGCATGTGATTTTTGCCTTATACGAATCACTCCCAAAGAATCCAAAATAAAATAATTTTTTCTTTGTGTGCAATTTTGTGAATTTTCATGATATTTTCAGTTATTGTTTGCATTTGTGTGTGCATGTTTATTTGTTAAATTAATAAAAAATACAAAAACATGTTGCAATTGCATTTAGGATTTAATTAAATATTTTGGAATTAATTAATAACTAAGTATTTTATAAAAATGGAAAAATCACAAAAAATAATGTATTTTTGCATGTTTTAGTATTTAATATCAAAATTACGTGATTTGGTATTTAAATGTTTGTGATAATTATAATTTAGAGTTTAATTAGTTTAATTTAATAGGATAATTTGGTTTAAGGGATTAATTTAGGATTTAAATTAATTTTGAGAAGAAACATATTTTGGAAACTAAAAAAAAAGGAAAAGAATTAAAGGACCCGGATTTGGGCAAAAAATTCAAGGCCCAAACGAAATCCACCGAATAACCCGACAAAATTGGCCCAAAATCCGGTCCAAAAAGGGGAGAAATTCAAAAATAGCCAGATTTACCACTAGTCGTCGAAAAATAGCCAAGTTTCAAAAGTGATCGAAATTTAGCCACTTTAAATCTGAGCGAAAATACTGTTCAAAATCCGTAAAAATACGCCCGTAAATTTTACGGGAGTTTTAGCATAAGTATTCTTGAACTCCCGTAAATTTTACGAGAGTTCCAGGATAACTATGCTGGAACTCCCGCAAATTTTACATTATGCTGGAACTCCCGCAAATTTTACGGGAATTCCAGCAAGTATAATTGTCCTGTATAATATACTGGAGTTTGGAGCACTGGTGCTCCGGTCTCCCGCAAATTTTACAGGAGTTAGCAAAGTATACCGGTCCAGCATAATATGCTGGAGTTCATACACAAATGCACCAGAACTCCCGTATATTATACTGGACCGGTCCCTGTTGCAGCAAAATAGTGGCTATTTTTCATTGACTTGGTAAACGCTGGCTATTTTTCATTGACCAGTGTGAAAACTGGCTATACCATGATATTTTTACTCCAAAAAGTCAGTTGCCTAGGCCCTTGAAACGACGTAGTATGGGAGTGGAACTACGTCGTTTCAAGGTCAACAGATCTCAACCATTCATCAGTGCATATCCAACGGTCCAGAGTTCAACCCGTATCCATCTAACCTACAACCCGACCGGATCCCATACCCAGACCACCCCAATTGTAACCAAAATGACCCCGTTTCCCATAAGTGGTTTGATCTGAGCCATCGATCAATTTCAATCTAACGACCCTAATTGAATCAATCATTTTAATATACCCAAAAAACCTAACCCCTTACCCCTCTCAAACCAAACCCCCCTCGTCTCCCATTTCTTCAGATAACCAAACATAACGCCGCCACAGACCACCGCCCTCCACCCACCAGAAATCGCCTCACGGCGGTTCCGGTGTCCAATACCTCCCAAAATTACACCCCAAACTCCCCTCAACCCCCTCTTCCCAAATATCCAAACCACTCCCTTCAAATACCCATGAAACTCTTCAAATTTCAGATCGAATGATGAACTCTAGCGCCGCTCTAAAATTCTCCGGTGACGGCGCCACCTCTCCTCAACCCTAAAATCACACCCCTGAACCTCCTTGACCCCCTCACCCCTAATCCACCATTATTATCCATCGAATCCCCCTCAAACTTGTCGAATATTAAATCCCAAGTCTGGATTCTAAAGGTCAAGCCTGAATTCGAGATTATGATAATTTTAGAGTCGGTTTCGTCACGAAATGGTGGTAATCACTTGTTTTTGACAAAGAACAAGTAACTAACATCATTTGGCGATGAAATCGGAAAAGATTTGGGTTCCAAGTTTTCCAGTTGAGTCGGTATGTTTCCTTATATCATTTTTTATTTTATTTTAATTTCATCTCTGCCTTTTCTTCTTCTTTTCTTTGAACAATTTTAGTTAAGAGTTGAATTAGGTTTAATTGGAAATTGTTAATTGTCCGATTGTTTTAGCTCCTATTTAGTGAATATTGTTAGTAAGTCTTATGAATAGTTTTAAAAATGTTGCTCGTTTTCCGATTTTGGTATAAATACTGGACTTGAATTAGGTTAATCTTTAGAGTTTGAAAAGCCCAGATTAGATTTTGGTTAAATAATTCGGATTTAATTTGAATTGGATTTATCGGGACCTATAAATTTGGGTTAACTGAACCTAGGTTCTACCTAGCCCAAGGGGTAATTAACAGGGGCATAGAGGATAGCTTAGGCAATTGATAAAGTTTTACCTAACTAAATAGAGGGCTGCTAACAAATGGTAGGGGGTGCACTAGCTATTTAATTTAAAAAGAAGCACTAAGTTAGTGTGTGATTAAAAATAAAAAGTTAAATTATAATGGGTAGTGCACTAATTGAGTGGATAGTTGAGTGGATAATGAATGGATGATTTAAGAAATAAATTGTTAGTAGTAAACACACTCATGAAATGCCTATTTAAAAGGCTGGAAATCAGAGGTTCTAGACAGGGATTGATTCTGAGAAGAACTTTGAACACTCTAGAATTCTAAAAATTGAGAGATCATTGAGAGAGAACATAGTATGAAAATTGAGAGCATTCTAATAGAGGAGTAGAAAAAAAGTATCCTGAAATACTGAAAAGAGAGATCAACTGAGAAAGCATAGACACTGATAAAGATAGTAGAAAGAAAACTAAAAAGAAAACTCTAAAATAACCTTAAGTTTCCTGCATTTCCTTGTTGAAAGCTACTCAGATTCTGTTTTGTTGTTGTGTCCTTGGTTACTTAGAATTTATGAAAATCTTCAAATATCCTGCATCTGATTTAAGATACCTTAAAACTCTATTGTTTTCTAAAAATATGCTGTTGAGCTGTTGCTACTACTGTTACATTGCCGATCTGATGTGCTGTTAACTACTGCTTCCTCACTTCTGTTTACTTTCAAAATTTCAGGTACACATCTTAAGCCCAATTGATTGTTGAAGTTGGACATGATGAGTGAGATGAAAGACAGAAATTTCTAAAGCATCGTATCAATTGTTCTTATTTCAGCTGTATTTTCTTTTCGTTCTGCGTTTTAATAGCTTAGCCCTTATCGTTGTATGGTATTATGAGACTGCTAAAGTGCTGTAACAATAGACTCATTTGAGCATTTGAGTTTTAGTTTAATCTTGGTTGAGATAGGTGTGCTTGTTTGTGACGACTTTCGTGTTGAATAATCATGAGGATAAGAATAAGTTGAGGCCAAATTGAGTAGTGTGCAGTATGTATTTTCAACTAAGTCTGTTAATTAGTTGAATTTTCAACATAGGTCAGTTTGTTATTTAATACGTTACGAAATGAAGCTCAAATCTGGTAGCTTGAAGTCGATGCACCACTATGGGTGAAAGGCTGGAATTTGCGTTGTGTGTTTCTGGAGAGACTGGATCTCGAGTCACTAACCCCAGCAATAGCTCATTGAAGTAGAACTTAGATTCTTCTGGGCCCTTAATTTCCTAAGTAATCAAGACACTCGAGTCTAAAGCAGGCTTAGGCCTAATCATGTTATCAATGTAAAGAATCAGTTTTATATGCTTGAATTCTGAGAACTAACAATGCAAAGACAAAAATATTTAATTTAATTCAATATTTCATAAAGATTTACCTGATTGGTTGTTGGTTGATTGTGCACAATGGTTTGATTCTAAAATTAGGCTGTAACATAAGCCCAACTGTGCCGAGCTACTCTCCCTATAACAATACATTTCTGGGCTTTACATTGGATCCCATCTGTGGTCTTTTGCTTATTAACAGCCTAGTTGTGAGGACAACGGGTCCACGACCTGCTTGGGTCCTTTTAATTAGTTCAATTCAATGTTTCGCTCTGCTAGCATGATTTATTCTCATTAAACTTGAAATACTCACTTTAGTGACTAGGAGCTCTTCGTATATTTTAACTTAGTTAATTCCCGTTAAATTTAGAGTAATTGAGGTGTGCCGTGTCGAACAAAAGCAAAATTGCATGGCCCTCATTTCAACCAATCTTGTTTATCCTTAGAACTCGAGGCGTGCCATTTAGTAAATTTCATAGCCCTCGCAAAGTGAAAAACGCATAGTTGCTTTAGGCACGTATTTTAATAATCTACTTTGTTAAACTCGGGTGCACATTTATGTAACCCAAATCCAAATCTCAACGGTGTTAAAATATGTCAAAACCACGGATGCATTTATGTGATGTGGTTCGAAACATATTTTAATAACGTTGCAATTTTCTCTCTAAAAAATGATTAAATAAAAGCGGTTAAAACTAATATTTGCACATAGGTTCATAATTGTTAAAAATAAGATAATTAAGCCAAATATAATAGTTGAGCGACCGTGATAGAACCACGAAATTCGATAATGCCTAACACCTTCTCCTGGGTTAACAGAATTCCTTACACGAATTTCTGGTTCGCGAACTGTAAAACATGTGAGCACGTGATTTTTGCCCTATAAGAGAAATACTCCCAAAGATTCAAAATAAAATAATTTTGGTTGGCTTGAAATTATTGTGAATTTTGTGATTATTTTTCTTGTATTATTTGCATTTATCTGTGCATATTTATTTGTTTAAATAAATAAAAATATAAAAATATGTTGCATTTGTATATAAAATTCAAGTTTTAATTAAGAATAATTAAGTTTGTTATACAAAAAATATAAAATCACAAAAAATATGTATTTTTGCATTTTTAGCATTTAATGTCCAAATTGTGC
>MU761251.1:6057-25457 GCA_026770625.1 Nicotiana glauca | reverse complement strand
GATATTTGAAACTGTCCCTCTTGGAGATGACCTGAGATCCAAGCTTCACGTCCCTGCCTACTTCGCTCGACTCGGCGCTAAACTTGCACTCCGGGTATTCTTTCTTAGACCTGCTTAGTTTGAAACCCTTAGACTCGAGAGTCTGCCTCCAGACCTCCAACCTCTCGTTATCACCGACCCTCGTCTCGTCTATCAAGACTATGTCATCAGCAAATAGCATACACCATGGCACATCCCCTTGAATATGGCGTGTTAGTGCATCCATCACCAAGGCAAATAAGAAAGGGTCTTAGTGCAAATACCATTTCTGGAATATCCTTTAATGAAATTGTCAATAGGAAAATGATAAGTAGCTAATATTACGAATGTACATGGCACGACCACAAATTCCCACCTTAGGATGTTGTGATGACACCTAGTCTTAGAGACCAGATAAGCCTAACAGACATAGAGAATTTAACAGAATTAACGAACAAGATGTAAAATTAAATTGGTAAACTATCATAATAAAACCCAAACGGTACAATAGTCAAATATTTCCCAAAACCGGTGAGGTGAGTCATAAGCTCTACAGAAAATTCACTAGTAACCTTTAAATACAACTCTGTTTGATATGAAGATAAACAGTAGTAAGAAAATAGAAGAAGGTGATTCCCAAGCTTACGAGCGTGAAGCAGTTATACCTTGAAGTCTCTGAAGTAACTGGGTAAACTCACTGGCGTCCGGCACGAGCAGATGTACTTGGATCTACACAAAAATGTGCAAAAACAAAGCATGAGTACACCACAACGGTACCTAGTAAGTATCAAGCCTAACCTCGGTAGAGTAATGACGAGGTCGGGTCAAAACACCTACTAGACATAGAAACCTGAAAAGATTATTAATATAATCTAATAACGGAAAGCAAAGACAATAGATAATGCAATGATATAAGGCTAACAATGGAAATTAAGGGAATAAAGGGCAACAAAGAGTGAACATATGATAAGAACAACACCGTGCGAATAAAAGTAAAACAATGTAGGAAAGATAATAGCCGTTCAAATCAACAAGCCTTTTGAACATAGAATGTACAAAAAGAATCGCTATTGAGGTACCGCACCTCATATTCTCATTTCACAAGTCACATATACAATCTTCCTTATATCACTGCGTGAGCCTTGCATTTATTTTAAAAACATTTTTCCTGAAATAGCAGCACGCGTTTTAGGCCCCTTATCTCACCGTGTGCTTTCAAGTAATTCCCTTACTAGCAACACGTGTATAAATCCCACCTTATCTCACCGCATGCGTTTCAATAGTCACCCTTATACCACTGCATGCGTATCAATATCACAACACAATAATCAACTCGCACCACATGTGCCCATATGCCACAACATTATCAAATCAACAATAACAATGTTACTACAACATATAGCCCACAACTCAACCACAATATATACAAGAATCTCAATAATAACAAAATTGAATGAGAAACAACTCAACAAGGAAGGATGTTCCAACTTAACAATGTATTAATAGTTTTCACAACTACAACCTCAATAACTCAACAACGAAGGTATTCCCGTGAAATGGCAACTTCCAATTCAAGTATGTAGCACAAGCTTAACAATGAAAGAGATAACATGAAATAACAACTACGACATTGCATGAGAATAACTCAACAATGGGAAGAATAACATGTAACACCAACTACCATTAAATGCATATAAGAGTAACTTTGACAATGGGAACTAGAACGTATAATAACAACTTCAAGTAAGGCATGTAAGTATACAATTGACGATGAAAGATAGAACAAATAATAACAACTTCAACTAAGTACTATAAGTAACCTAAGAGTCTAAACCGGTCAAATATCACATATAAGCCTGTATACATACTCGTCACCCCGCGTACGCGTCTTCCACATCCTAAGTACAATAGTACAATAAACCCAAATCCTAAGGGGTAGTTCTCTCCCTTCCCCCCCCCCCCCCCCCCCCCCCCCCAAAAGTTAGGCAAGATACCTCAACTAGGCCAAATCAACATTCAAAAATAGCTTTTCCCTGGAAATTCACCTCCGCACGGCTCAAATATACAAAAAACGACTGAATATAATCAAACAATGTAAGAGAAATCAATTTTGATTAATAAAGCTAAGATCTTTACACAATTCTCCAAAAGTCAACTCTGGTCCGCCCGGTCAAAACCCCGGTCCAAGGTTAGATCCCGATTGCCCTCGAGTCCAGATGTGTGTTTTGTTTTCAAATCCGAGTCCAATTCGACTCTCAAATCCCAAATTTTCATTTTTCAAAATATTGGCAAAATTTCCCAAATTTTCTCTTTGATTCTCATAAATTTGATGTTAGATCTCATATATAATCGTGTAATATAGTTGGAAATTGATCAAAACCACTTACCTAATGATTACATGTGAAAATGTTCTCTCCAAATCGCCTCCTACCAAGTCTAGGGTTCTTAAATGAGAGAAATGAGATCAAATCCCGTCTTCTCAGCCCTTTTGTTCAGGTGCTGATGTGACATGGCATTCGCAATTGCGAACCCTCACAATTGCGAAGAAGGACTCGCAATTACTGTGCCTGACAGCCTAAAGGGAAGTCGCAAATGCGACGTATGAGAAGTCCGCTCCTATCACAAATGCGACGTTTTAGTCGCAAATGCGAACTACCCTGTTCCAGCCTCCCTTCGCAATTGCGATCAATGTATCGCAAATGCGACACCTGAGACTCCCTGCTATGGTCGCATTTGCAATGTTGGTGCTCGCAATTGCGACATCTGGAGCACCAGCACACCAACAACCTGGAATTGAGTCCAAACTATTCTGAAACACGTCCGAAACTCAGTTGAGCCCTTGGGGCTCCAAACCAAATATCCACACAAGTCTAAAAACATCATACAAACTCGCTCGCACGATCTAAACACCAAAATAACATCTAGAACCACGAATCTGACATCAAAACGCATGAATTTCAAAAGAAACTCAAGAACCTCTAGAGTTGCAATCAAGCGTCTGAATCCTATCAAACTAACTCCGGATGACACCAAAATTTGCAAACAAGTTCCAAATAGCAAAACAGACCTATTCCAAGTCCCTAAACCAAAACCCGAACCCGATATCCATAAAGTCAGCCTACGGTCAAACTTAGGGAAACTTCTAAACCTTAAATTGCCAACTTTCGGTAAAACAAGTCAAATCAACCTAGGGACTTCCGAATTGAATTCCGGACATACGCCCAAGTTCAAAATCACGATATAAACCTATCAGAGCCATCAAAACACCTTTCTAGGGTCGTTTTCACAAAAGTCAAACTTCGGCCAACATTTCCAACTTAATATTCTAAACCAAGAAGCAAAGGGTCCAAGTCAACCCAAAACCTTCCCGGAACAAAACTAACCATCCCCGCAAGTTAAAACCACAAATGCACATGTGTGAAGCATCAAAAGGAGAAACGAGGCTCAAATACACAAAACGACCGGTCGTATCGTTACAGTACAACGAAAGAAAGAACATGGTATAATCACGACATACGTATTAGGTACATCTTAGGTATGCTTATTGTGTCCCATAATTCTCATTTGTGATTGCGAGTGTCAAATTATCTTGAATAAGAGTGACATGCTTCAGCCAGATTGGTCCATTTAACGGATGAAATCTTAGCTCTATTGAGTGCATAATCTGATACTTTGAAGGGAATAGCTGTTTTTAGTTACTACTAGTTTCTCGGTACGTGCGTTACGTGTGTACCCAATCTCTATGAGTATAAGTTGCTTAAATAAGAAGCTGAATGTTTTAAAATGTTTCATTTCTATTGCGAATTTAAACATTTGGAATAAAACAATTGAAAACGTCGAGAAGGGATCTTTATCATGTCACCACTCACCAGGGTGACTTAGATGAAACAATAACTCTAACTTTTTAATAAAACACATATGTTCTTAAATTGTTAATTGTAGAGTTATAGTTATTCGTCACAAACATTTGGCAAAAACAATAATTATAAATTTCTTACTTAACTTTTATGTTGCAATTTTCAAAATGTTTCAAAATATATACTCCCTCCGTTCCAATTTATGTGAACCTGTTTGACTGGGTACGGAGTTTAAGAAAAAATGAAGACTTTTGGAATTTGTGGTCCTAAACAAGTCAAAAAGAGGCCCAGAGTATTTGTGTGGTTATAAAAGCTTCTCATTAAGGATAGAATTGTAAGTTTAAGCTAAATTGTTACCAAATTTAGAAAGGGGTCATTCTTTCTGGCACGGACCAAAAAAGAAATAGGTTCACATAAACTGGAACGGAGGGAGTTGTATATATGGATTTGCTAATTATTAGAACATTATGGTTTCCTAAATATATAAAAGATGAATATTCCTTATTAAGAAGTAAATATAAGTAACAGATCGTTCGAGAATAAATTTGGTAATTACAATGTTTTCAAAATAATTTTAAGTTTATTTAAGAATATAAAATAAATACTATTCAATCCATTCCTATGCAAATTAAATTCGCCTATCAAAAGGTTTATAGCGTTGACAAGGATAAAATCTATTAATAATTTTCAGATACATCTCTGGTATGTATGGAAGTTAATTTTTTTGAAGGTTAAATATCTAGAACAACAAATCCTCATTTTTTCCCAATAAATAATTTTTGGCTTTGTCCATATTTTTGTGGAGAAGGAGAATGTAGAAGAAGAAATAAAATGCACATAATTGTAGGCATAAATTGAGAGAGGAACATTAAAAAATAGAAAAACGTATCGGTAGTAGTCTAAAATTTGATGTGTCTTGGCATTTGTCTCAAATTCAATTAGAACACCTTATTTTGATTAGTAAAATTTTAATCAGTCTTGTAGTCCTAAATCTTAGGACTTAATCCCTACATGGTTTAACTAAGGAAAATTTAATAACTAAAACTTTTGTTGATCTCAAAATCATAAATATTAGAAAAATAATTAAATAACTATTTTGTCTAATGTGATATTAATTTCTAAAGGGTAAAAAAGGCAATAGGGAAATAACTAAATTGACTCTTTTTTCCCATGTGAAAATTTCTTTTACAGGGTAAAAAAAGGCGAACGACATTTCGCTAATAGTATAGATAGATAGATTTGTACTTAGGGGCTGGGACAGAGATTGCACATATACCCTCATGTCAATCACATGTAGTACTATGTTACAGATCGTGGTTGATCTTAGAATACATTTGATAATGCCAAATACATGATTAGAACATAAGAAAGTGTCTGTTTTCCTTTATTTAAAACTTATATTGAGACTCAAATTCTCAAACTATCACCCACAAGCAGGGGTCCATACTCCATTTGAAATCACTTCATATCAAAGACAAGGGGTGGTGACACGTATAAGGTATCACTTTTGCAGTTTTACCTGCATGTAGTATCTTGAAGTGAGAGATAAGCTCACTTTATGATGTAGTTTTTATCTGCTTTGTCAAAATGAAAATAAAATAAAAATGAAGTAGCTCTTTTGGTTCTGGATCACATGGAAAGATTCATTCAAACTGGCCTAGTTTATGAAAAATTTATGATACAAAGTGATGAATTTTGAACATATGAGAGAAACATCCCCAGTTTTACCTGACAGTCTATAGTTGTTACACATATGCTTTCATCTCTTTGGGTTCTAGATAAATTGACCCAATTTTATGAAAACTCGATGATAGAAACAATGATGAATCTGTTACGTATGTAAGAAACATCCAGTGTGCTACCTGACAGCCGATAATTTTGTTACGTGCACTTTCTAGTATTTTCTAGTATTATGTAGAGTAAATAAATGAGCTACGAATTGGTATCTGGAACCTACATGCTGCTTATAATTTGATGCCACAACTATGATTTGAAGGGAGTTCTTGACAAAAGTGTTCGTTCAAAGGCGGATCCAAAATTTGATAACTACGGGTGCTACTATCTTTAATACAAACCTTCCACTAGCGAAGGAGATTTAACTAAGGAGCACATTTGATCAGTTCGATCCGTTTTAAATTAATTCGGTCGGATTGGTTCGATCCATTTGAATTAAGTCGATTCCATTTAACGATTTTTGGTGTATAAGTAAATACGTGAGCACCAAACCATATAAGTTTTTTCCATTTCATTTTAGTTCTCTCGATCCAAATCCTATTGAATAATGTGATTAAAAAACATAAAATAGAATAAAATTTTAAATTAACAAAGACACCCCTTCAACCTACATATAGCTAGATTAATATTATATTTATTGATGCCATCATTCTAAAAAAATTTGAAAATCTAAAAAGAAAATATCAGAGATGGATAAAAAAGAGAATTATTAAAATCACATTCATACGAATTTTGGAAGGTCTATAAAAAGAAGAAGGAAGCAAATATATAATTTAAATAAGTAATAAAAAATGATTGCATAAAGATAGAGGAAGTATCAAGATGAAGAAATAAAATAAAATAAAATTAAATAAAATAAGAAGGAGCTGAAAGAAAAGAAATAAAAGAAAGAAAAAGGAATGAGGGAGCAACTAGGGACAAGGATAAATATAATAGCGGGTCTCGATCCAAGGTCTTGCGCTTGGAATTTCAGCACTTCAACCATGGCACCCTACAGTTATTTTATGACTTGGGTGTCACCTCTTAAATATATCAACTTTTTTGTGTGAAATACCGATACACATGAAATTTTATCCGAGTGTCCCGGTGCCGTGCACCCCCAATGTCCTACATAGATCCGCTGCTGTGTTCGGTGCCCATCTTGGGCCCATTCTATCATCTTTCTTTTTATAGTGCAAGTGCATGAAATGAAACTGGAGAACATATTGGCCCATTATCTGAATGTTTCTTTTCTGATCAGTGATCTGATTGTTATGTACTTCTTGCTCCATAATGTCACAGTTGACGGTCATTTCAGAAATAGTTTCAAAGTTAACAATGGAATCTTTATTACAAGGCGCCCTTACTCCGACAATGCCTTTTATCATGTGCAGAAGTATGAAGGCTATCCTTCAGGTTCCATGGTTGATTTTGCATGTGATGCCGATGGATCTCCAATATTAGCAGTTAGCGACTTGGCAGTTCACACCAAGGTTCATTTTATCATCTCTGGTGGTTAGAAGTTGTGCTTAAATTTCTGCAGTTACCGAAGTGGAATGATAGAAACTTTGTTCAACAAATCTCTGGTCTCCTTATATTTTGGTTTGTTTATTAAGTTTGGATTTCAATTCTACACCTATTCAAGATATTGTTTGAATTTGTAAAAAGAAACAGAAATGCTGACATCAATGTTCTCTTTTATATGTCAATATACCACTGATTATCCTGAAAATGTGGAGACTCTATGTGCCATTCTTCCTGTATTTATATATTTTTACGCTTTTCCATTCTCATTTTCAGAACTGTGGTTTTGATTTGAACCTTGGTGAATAGTGCAGGACCTATTAGCTAATTCCAAATGCTCATTGCTTGTTGCAAGGGATCCTGAAGATAGGACTGATTTAGTAATAACAGTGCATGGTGATGCTCTTCCTGTAAGTTGTCAGTTCGAGAGAAATATCTTTCTATGAGCCCTTTCTTCATATGCGAGGAAATTCATGTCAATTTATTCTTTTGATGGATATGATAGGTACCAGAAACAGCAAAAGAAGGTATTCGAGCTGCATATTTGGCTAGGCATCCCGAGGCATTTTGGGTAACTTTAGTCACCTCTTTCTAGATTACGGCATTGCGCATTTCACAATAGATGCCCCTTCTTCTGTCCATCTCTTTTAATTAGCTGAACCTTTGTGAAGGTTGACTTCGGTGACTTCCAATTCATGCGCATTGAACCCAGAATTGTACGTTATGTATCAGGAGTTGCAACCGCTATATTGGGATCTGGAGGTTTGTGTTGGCTACTGGCATCGCGTCCATGTTTTTACTGCTATCTCTCCGCTACTCTCCGCTAGTCTGATAGGATTTTGTCTTAGCTAGTAGTTAATGTTATGTTCACACTACTCTTTTGTTTTTCATAGTGCCGGACCTTATTTACTGGTTGTTGTTTTTGCTTTTCATCTATTTTCTGGTTCTTATGATCCTGTTATTATTTCTATTGTTTCGGTTGATAGTACTGATATATTGTTTCTTTTCCTTTTTTTGAGCCGAGGGTCTATGGGAAATAGCCTCTCTACTCCCTTGGGGTAGGGGTAAGGTCTGCGTATACACTACCCTCCCCAAACCCCGCTTGTGGGATTTTACTGGGTCGTTGTTGTTGTTGTTGTTGTCTCTCCACTTTCCACATAGCATTCTGCCGTTCTCCCCCTAGCCCCACAATTGATATTTGATTTAGGACTTCTTATTACACCCCTTCCACCATATGGGCTGAAGAAGAGCTGGTAAAACATACATCTGATTTGCTAATGCTACTTTCAAATCCCATTAGATTTCTGCGTTCCACCTGCTCAGTATTCGAGGAAATGCGAGACAACGAAAAAATTGTGAACTACTAATATGTGGCATTTCTTTTTGTTGCTTTAGGTTGTAATATTTGTGTTTCTTTCTTGCACTAATTGTCTCTCTTGAATGCTCACAGAATTTAGCAAAGAGGAGTTTAGAACAGCAAAAATAGATCCAATATACCAATTCTCAAAGCCAATCACGGTATAGAAATGCTGATGTTCATTGTCTACTTTATGTGCTCTCTTCTTTATAAATGGTAATTTTGTTTCATTCCTCTAATTTTCTTGCCAGTCACATATGAATAAAGATCACGCTGAGGATACCAAGCTAATTGTGCGGCACTCAACATCGGTTCCGGTAATGTTTGGAACTTTTTTATATTTTTTCTCCAATGATGCTCAGCTACCAGAGTCCAAAGACCTGGGAAATTTTTTTATACCAGGAACTTATGATGAAATCCACAAAAAATAATTTTTACTAAATATAGAGCCAACACCACAAGATTGGATTTTTCACTTGGAAATGCAACAATGCATTACTCCACTTGTCACTGGACAGCATGGGAGAATTTTTAATATCAAAATACTTATGGATTCCAAACTAGTTTTGCCTAATTAACAAATGACTAGAGCTAACGCCCAAAAGATTACATTTTCTAAATGGATTGGAAATGCATGGATGCATTATTCCACAAAGGCTCTGGTTTGTCCAGTATCTGATTAACATAACATTTAGCTTGCCCCAAAAATGAGGTATGCACATGTACTGAAATTTTAGGTGCTGTAGGGCCTTTGAGTATTTTTGGTGCCTGGAAACAATGCATGATTTTTGTCACACTTGCAGTCCATTGAAATTTCACATTACTGTCAATTAGTTACGATTAATTTAGTTTTACTGGACATAAGGTGTAAAGCGTTCACTCTTAAAATAAGAACTTTTGAATTTGTTGTTCAGGTGGACTTTGCGTACATGTTGGATGTAGACAGTCTTGGTATTAATGTCAAGGTGAGGCTTCTATTACCATCTCCAATGTTATTTATGTCGGGTCTGTTTGAACTTTTGCTATAAATATTTTGTTCCCTTTTATTTAAGTAGTGGAGAAGCCTGTGCTTATGAGATTCTATGACTCTGTCTGTTTCAAAATATGTAAATTGCATCTCAATCCTTTTTTTAGGAAAATTGGCTGTAAAATGTCAAGAAATTCCTATTTGAGGAAGTGCAGATGACTCTTTTCCTTTCCTAAGACAAATGGTTTTTGCTGTTCAAGTATGAGCCTGAAATGTATAGTTATACTTTGATTTTTAATTTCAGGCTGGCTACCAAAAGAACACTTTCAAGCTTCGAGTTCCATTTCCCAGACGTGCTGTAGACAGAAAGTAAGTCCAGAAAGTTCTATCACAAATTTTTTGTAGTGAGTCTGTGTGTGTAAAATTCACATAGATCGCCTTTTCTGCTTCCTTTTCTCTTCCCCTTATCTGATGCAATATGTCTATTTTATTAAATTTTATTTGTTGCTCTTGTTTTCTTAAACTAGTGTGTTCTTGGGAAAATAGTACTTTGAGTAGACACAAGTAGGATTGTGTCCTAGTCTCCAGACGGTTGGAAACACTTTGAGCTTGTTTAGAAGACATGCTATTTCACTCTTGAAGATTGTCAAGATGTTAAAAAAAATATTTGTCCATGATTTTGTGACCCACTACGGTGATATCTCTAATAAAACCCCTGGTAATGAGAGTGTTAAAATCATCCTGCTGGATGTGAAATAAACCTTTCACATTAGGAGCTCAAAGAAGTAATGATCTATTATTAAGGCATGGTAGTCTCCTCTTCCTGTAGATAATTCTTTTGATTGATTGTATGTATTCTTTTAGCTGCAACATTGTTTATATTTAGTTCTGCTGCATTGGGTTGTCAGGTTGATAGTTTTTTGGATACTGGATTTATCCTTAAGATATACTCCGTTCCAATAAACCAGACTTAATCGTCATGCCCTATTATCAAGAGTAAGGTGTTTGAATAAAGTCTCGTAACTGATTTGAATAAGAAAATTTTAAATATGAAAGGTAGAACAATTATATATATATATATATATATAAATAAAATTGTATTAGTTTATAGTATTAGTTTTAGTTGTTGGATCAAAATGAAAGGTCACTTTTACTGGGATGGAGGGACTATGAAAGTAATGCCCAAAATAATCTCAGTATTGGAAAGAGAAATAATGTTTAATGATCAAGAATATATTAGTACTTACACTAGTGTTAAACAAACTACGAATTTATGTTGTCAAGGTTAGGCAGACCAATTTGCAGTATAATCTAATTGCATAAATGAGCAGAGCCTAGGATAATAGCGGATGTTTGTTTGGGAAATTTTCTCAGATCCCCCATTTGACTTGAAGAAAGTTATTCAGTTTCTCCTAGGTCATTATCTCTCTCGTTGCTTTTGTTATAGACACTGTTTTCTTAAATTCAGTTCCTAAAAAAAGGGTAATTCTCTCTGCTATATCTTGACATGTCTACCATGTTTCCAAAATAATTCTTCCCTATATCAAATTTGCAGGGATGTGAAGACACTTATTGTTGAAATGCTTCAGGCTGCCAGGAGTTAGGCTCACTGATTTGCCTTTATAATATCCCGTTCTAGCTTCAACTCTATATCATGTATATATTATACACAAAGAGTTTTGTGGAATGCATGTTTTAGAATGAGATTTTAAGATTCATAAGCATATATGTTGCTATCTGATAGCAAACCAAGCCATTTTAGTGATATTCATCTGGCTTTGCTGTGGTTTCTCAAATTTCTCCTTCATATTTTACAATATTTCTACATATATAGAAGCCGCTTGGAAGCAGGTCAGGGTCGTCATGCCAGCTTGCCGACCAAGGCCTTCTTTCGGTATTTCAAGATTTTTCGTGTATCAATATTGTTGTACTCATTTGTTCTGTACGTGTACCTTTCCTGTGTTTGACACTAATAACAAGAGTACTATTTTATCTCAATTCTATGGACACATGAGGATCTAGCAGTAAAAATAGCACGTTATAGCCAGTTTTCGGACTGTTCAATCAAAAATAGTCAGTATTTACCAAGTCAATGAAAAATAGTCACCGTTTTGTTGCAATAGAGACCGGTCCAGCATAATATACTGGAGTTCGGTGCACTTGTGTATGAACTCCAGCATATTATGCTGGACCGGTATATTTTGCTGGCTCTAGTATAATATACTGGAGCACTAGTGTTCCAAACTCCAGTATATTATACTGGACCAATATACTTGCTGGAACTCCAGTATAGTATGCTAGAGTTCTAGTGTACTTATGTTGGAACTCCATCACATTATGCTGGGTTCCAATATACTTATGTTGGAACTCCATCATATTATGCTGGAGTTCCAGCATACTTATCCTAGAACTCCAGTATAATATGCTGGAACTCCAGCATAATATACTGGAGTATTTTCGGGTTTTGAACAGTGTTTTTGCTCAGATTTATCTTTACATAAAAAGTGGCTAAATTTCGATTACTTTTGAAATTGGGCTATTTTTGAACGACTAGTTGTAAATTTGGCTATTTTTAAATTTCTCCCGATCTAGCAGAATAAGTGGGCCCCAATTGCATTCTTTTATATCGTATGGCTTGCATCCATTCAAAAAGTACACCCTCTGAACTGTGGGACCTCCTTAGTAAATAGCCAAACTTTTTTTTTATTGTTAATTATCATATTTTTTTACCAAAGCACAAAATTACAGCTCAAATCAAAAACAAAACACTAAGTCTGGACATCCTCCCGGACTCAGTTTCATCAAAGAACTCATATCTTTCTTACTGACTATCAAATTACTATTCTAGTTACATTGTCACTACTTCATCTTCCCTTATGGATAGAAATTCAACTCTTCAAGCCTTCTTCTTAGTCTTGGCAACGTATAGCCCCTTAAACATATCATTTGTATAGTTTGCTTGATCAGTAACCCTGTTTGCTTTTGCTTAAGTTGAAAGATTCTGTGGTTTGTCTCCTGCCACACGTGATAGACACAACTTGCTAGTGCTATTCTATAGATTTCAGAATTTGTTGATCTGCTTTTTCATTGTTGCATGCCCATTCTATTTCTTGATTTCATTCCATTGTTTGCCTTGTGTACCCATCCACTCCAGTATCTTACTCCAAATTTATGCTGTAAATGAACATTTGAAGAACAGATGTTCCAAGCTTTCCTCTTCTACTTTACATATAGGACATAGTAGCTCATTTGTTACTCCCCATCTTGCTAGTCTATCTCTGGTATTCAGCTTGCCCCGTATAGCCATGTACAATATAAAAGTCCATTTTGGCATTCCTCCATTATTACATATCAGCTTCCTCCAATGCACCTTTTGGTGATCCTTCCTTAATATCTTGTATATATTGCTAATGGTTATGTGCTTCTTCTCGAGTGTTTCTTCCAAGTTGATCCCAGCCTCTATCATGTACTGCTTTGCCCTCAGAATCTTCTTCACTAGCCATGAAGCTTGATTAGCTTCAATATTTTATATCTCTGCCTTTCCCATAATAAGTGTGAATCCACTGCACCATTGTTTGTCCTTCTTTTGAGCTAGGTACCATAGCAGCTTACATATGGTTGCTTTGTTCCATATTTCAATATCTAGTAAATTCCAGTCCCCATTAGCCTTTGGTTGACATAGTTTTTTCCATGCCACTAGAGCTTTTTTTGTCACATCAACCCCCCCAGTCCATAAGAACTTCCTGCATATAGCTTTTATGAGATAGATCACCTTCTTTGGGAAGACAAATATTTAGGACCAATATATTTGGATTGATAGCAGCACACTCTTAATTAATTGAATCCTGCCAGCATATGAAAGGAATTTTGTAGTCCATGATATTATTCTGCCAAGCATCCTATCTAGCAGTGGTTGGAATTGTATGACTGACATTCTTTTTGTGCTTAATGGGACTCCCAGATATCTTATAGGCATCTCTCCTTTCGGAAACCCTAGCTTCTCCATAACCTTTTGCTGCACAGTTATGCTCACACCCCCCAAAATATATGGAACTCTTGTTCTTGTTTGCCTTCAGCCCTAACACCTTTGAAAACTCCATGAAACAAATATACAACATCTAGATAGATATTTCATCACCCCTGCAGAATAACAACAGATCATCAGCAAATCCTAGCTGAATAATTTGCAGCTTCTCACATCTTGGATGGTAGTTAAAATCAGGCTAGTTCATCAAAGATCTGAGTATCCTGCTGTCGCGCCCCCGTTTTCTCGCGAAATCGAGTTTATGATATTTTGGTTGAGACAACTCTTTCCTTTTGGGAAAGGGGTTTTGCAATTTTGAAGAGTCGCCACCTAACGATTTTTAAGGTGTGTTAGGGCACCTATGGGGTTCAACTACAACTACGTTTGATAACCAGAGATAGGCTAATGACTTGAAATTATCCCAAGGGAAAGTGTTAGGCACCCCTCGGGATCTACTAGTGTGGTTTCCGGCCAGATATTTCTTTGTGAATTTGTGCAATTAACAAGGTTCAAATAAGAGGGGATTTTAAATACACAAGTGTTTGAAAATGATTAAATAAAGCAAAGTTCTGAAAGAGTTATAACTAAGCATGATGATGAATGTAAAGGGGGTCCTAGGTTTATTTGTTATATGGATCACATCAATGCAATACCCAGTAATCACTCCTCAAAAGATGGGCTACACGTGGTATTAGCACACCGGTCATCATATTCATATTTACCGTTCCCATCCCGTAAAGTATTTAAAGCGCGGATTGGTCTCGTCCTCTATTGCGTGCTATTACCCGTCTCATTCTTATTAGTCCTGGAGGAATTTTAGGACTACTATTCCTATAATAAGGAGAATTTAGGCTGGCTCTTAGGTTTAAAGGCAAAAGGCTAAGGCGACATACAAAAACACATAGGACTTCATTTAAAAGGAAACATGTAAGGAGTTAGAAGGCTCATATAATCCTCTGCAAATAATACATATAAATAGCATGACTCAAACACAATTAAAGTTTGAATTTTAAAAATCCTAAAGTAGGGGATTTGAGTTAGAACCAGATTCATGATATAGCTCAGATAAGAAGTCTGAATCAAGCTTGCCTGTTGATTGTAGCAGTTGCTAATTAAATAAAGGCGGATTCAATTTTATCATTATTATTACCTAAGGCTTGCCTAGGTGTAATAGTGGTGGCCTAGGAGTATGATATCTATTGCTGACTAGAAATGTAGTAAAACAGTAAACAGTTCTAAGCGAGCAATTCGGATCCTATAGGCATGCTTTCTAAACCGTATTGATAAAGGAATAGGCTGTTTAAACTGATTCAGAACAATACGAGTCAAACTGATTTTTAACTAGATTGGTTTTAGGTCATACAGGCATGATGTCTAAGTGTGGAAGTAAAACATGCAGAATTTATTAAACAGATCCTATAGGCATGATGTCTAAGTGTGGATGTAAAACATACGGAACTTATTAAACAGATCCTATAGGCAGGATATCTAAGTGTGGAAGTAAAACATGCCGAACTTATTAAACAGATCCTATAGGCAGGATATCTAAGTGTGGAAGTAAAACATGCAAAACTTATTAAACAGATCCTATACACATGTTATATACCCTCAAAACATGCATAATTACACCATCCCTTTTTACTAGCCAACCCCAATATTCATTACAAATTATTACAGACCAAATACTTGAATTACAAAAGAAGAGCAGAAATGAGAAATTACAACCAAAAGACGCCTGATCTTGACTTCCTATCCGAGTTATATAATTAATCACTTCAGATGCCCATGGTGTTCAAAGCCTTTCTCATACCTAGGTGTATCAAAGTTCCATAAGGGTCTCAAGGGACCCCGGGCAGTGCTTACACCCAGGTTTGCATAACCAGACAAGAATGAGTGTAGTATGGAAGGGCCGACCCTTGTGTGTCCAAGTTTAGAGGGAGCTCAAGGGTCCCAAGGCAAGGCCCACACAAGAGGGGCAGAACCTAGGTTCTAAGAATATAGTGGAAGTACAGGATAGAGATTGATTAAAACTGAGTTGGAAATAGTAAACATTAAAGGGTGATTTGAAAACAGTAGTGGTAGAGCTTAAAACACACAGAAATCAGTAGCTACACAAAGGGTTGAGGGGTTTTGGGGATACTTTATATGAAGCATACAACCCCAGAAAGGGGAAGGTTTGGCATGCACAGCAATAGATGATGCTGGCCTGCCCACAAACCAACCAAAGGAACACAAACACATAGAGGGCATATGGGGTTTGGGACCTATAAGTCAGCAAATCACATAACAAGCGACTGACAGAGTACATACATAGGTAAACATTAATCTAAAAAGGGAAGGGAACATATTTCAGCATGCTAGTAATGTAAAAAGACTGCAGAAACATTGGCAGAGGTGAACATGAATGAAAAACTGAAGCAACTTAAAGAAACACATTGTTGTTGAGACTTAAAGAGTAAAATAGGACATACCAGTAAAGAAGCAAAGTGCAGAAAGGTAAAGCAAACAAGAGTCCACAGTCTAGCCTTGGCTTTAAGCCGACTAGACAAAGCAATAGCACAAGTAGCAGTAAAGAAAGAGGGAGTTTTAAGTGTAAGTGTGTGTGTTTTGAACTCCAATTGTTCGTGTGTTTTGAAAGAAGAGGGGGTGGGTATTTATAGCTTTTGAAAACGAGTGATAAGTAAGGTAATAAGTAAAGTCTTAACTCAAACATGGAAACAATCACAAGTCAGAATCAATTACACAAGTGATTCCCTTTAATTGAGGAATCACTGTTTAACGGGTACTAACAGGTTTCAATTAAGGAAAGAAAATCAGTTTGGGACAGATTGATTATTGCCATATAAGAGTAGTAAAAGCATGAAGTAAACAATCAGTCTAAGTACAAAATAGTCTTATTTAGGGAAAGGATCCAGTAAGGTAAAATATCACAGTAAAGGAAAAGGAATCAATTAATTAAACAAGCAAGTGAAATTAGGGTTCATAAAAGAAAAAGCTTTTGCTGTCAGTCACCAGATCAAGATTGATCAAGGAAGAAACATGATTCTGCACCTTAGTATATAAATAGAGTGAATAGAATCATCACACATGTGAGGCCAAACACATTGGCAAAAGAGATAACACAAACATACAGTAGTGGCAGAAATAAGCTAGGATTCAGTAGTAAAGAAAATATTCGAGGCACAGTAGTCAAGTAGGTCAAGTCACATAGAATCAACAGTGAAGAAGAAAATAGTATCAGATAAGAGAAATCAGAAACAGATAAAGGTCTCATAGTAGTAATAAGTGAGAAAACTTCTAAGAAATTTTAGGGCTTCAATAGTAGTCGAGTTTAAGAGATATTAATAAATCAAAATCAAACAAGTCAAACAAGGAAAAAAAGAGTCAGAAACAATGAACAATTACACATACAAACAAACAATTTCAGAACTCGGATAAGACTAAAAGGAACTAGGGTTTTTAGCATATTGAAATAGATAGAAGAACAAGATGAGCAAATCGTTTTAAACATAGCAAAATCACAAACAATATTAAGATCAGAGAAGAGATCTTTTGAAAAACTTAAAGGGAAACCCTAATCGTCGAAAGGAGATGAAGAGTCGTTTTGAAAGAAAAATTGCAAAACCTTTGAGAAAACACTTAAGAAATTCATAGCAAGTACAGATCTAAGAGAGATCTGAAATAAAATTGAAAGGTCTTAGAGCTAGGATTTCAGAAAACCCAAAAGAAGTTGAGAAAAACTTTGAAAGTTAACGGTCTAACCAGAAAAAGTCAAGGATCAGCCTTGAAAGGCCATGAATGGCTGGAGAAAGGTCGTGGATGGCCGGAGAAAGGCCATGAACAACATTCAAGCAAGGACTGGACTAGATCCCTTCTAGATCTAGCCTTGGAACCACAGAAACAAACATCCAGGAGCCATAAGAGGCTGATATATCTCTCAAATGACCACGAGGGGCCATGGATTAGGTAGGTATTAGGGTGGATTAAGGGGCGGTAGCTAGGGTTCAGCTGAGATTTCAGAGAGAATTGAGAGAAAAGGGGGATTCAAGGGCAGCGTTTGGTGAGGAATGAGGTAGGGTAAGGGGTCGTTTAAGGTTAAAAAGGAAAGGGCGAATAGTGGCTGTTGATCTAAATGATCAACGGCTAGGATTGAAATGGTTAGGTAGGGGATCCGGGTTGGGTAGTTTGGGTTAGGGTTCAGGTTTAAATAGGAATTGGGCCAGGGAAATTGGGTTCAATTTAGGCTCAAATTTAGGCTCAAATTGAAATGTAATTGGTCTACTAATTAAATAGCAAATTTTTCCTTTAAAATTATAAAAGAATAGTAAGTTAATTTCTGGAAATAAATGAAAGCACTAAAATGGTTTATGATATATAATTGACAATTTAAAAATATAGGACTTGATTTTATGAATATGAACACAATTAAATCTTAAAAGAGGCTAATATTACAATTATGCACTTTATCTTTGAAAAATATTAAATAAATTTGTAAAAATATGCAAAAAATTACTTTAGCTATATTTTAGCATAAAGATGAAAATCCAATAGATGATTTATATAAAATAATAATTTTGAAAATAATTATTGGTTTTTTATGGATAAAAAGGGAAATAAATTGATTTAAAAACCTTTAAAATTATGAAAAAATAATAAAACACTTTAATATGCTTACATATGTATATATATGCCATTTTGAAGTTATTTTGCATATTGAAAATATATATAGGGAAAAATTGGGTGTCAACATGAAAGAATTTTCGGGTAAAGATATGATAGCCAATTTTGATCGAGCGAAATGGTTTGAAGAGATTTAGGCAAGTTGGAAGGCAGAATGGTAGCCTTATGCAATGCAGGTGCAGATGGAGGTAGAGCTTAACCTCGGAAGGTAGATTGGTAGCCTTATGCAAGTTGGAAGGAAAAATGTAGCCTTATGCAATGCAGATGCAGATGGAGGTAGAGCTTAACCTCGGAAGGCAGAATGGTAGCCTTATGCAAGTTGGAAGGGAGGATGGTAGCCTCATGCGAGGCAGATGCAGATGGAGGTAGAGCTTAACCTCGAAAGGCAGAATGGTAGCCTTATGCAAGAAATAAAATAGCAAATGACAGTAGAGTTTCTTAGCTGATAGCAGATTGCGGCATGGTGATTACTGGGTGCATTGTGACATACAGAACATTATGGGTGCATGCTGATAGCAGATTCAATGGTTCGAAGAATCGTGTTCTTGAACACTGTCTGTTCTACGGGCTTACTGTATGTTCAATAATTTTGTAATCCTAGCGCCTGCATCAAAGAAAAATCATGAGTTTTGTAAAGGGGAAGGTTAGTTCGTATCCCCGCTAGCTTTGCTTGACTCTTTCTTCTTTGATCTGGTGATACCGTCTGCATCGTTGGGCTAGCGTTGCTAAACAAAGCAATTTCGATATTAAACATGCATGATTTTGTAAGAGTATAACATAAATGTATAATTAAAATAGTTTTTAGACGAAGAGGCGATTGTGACGCAATTCAGGACATGATAACTTCTTTTGCTACAGAATTTTGAGGGTCGTCCTCAAAATTCTGCCCCAATTTGATGGGTTGACATTTCTGACTGTTGCTTGTGCGGCGATTGGCTGAAATTACTTCGGTTTTTAAGGGTCGTCCTCAAAATTCTGCCCCAGTTTCCAATTTTGGGAGGGAAATAAAAATTTATTGAATTGTGACCGAACCCATAGGGCTGCCTACGTATCCCCTCTTAAACAGGAATCAGGTCAGGCGTAGTTCAAATTACATCATATAGGGAAAACATAAAGATTACACATAGTAATGCCTATGAGCACGTGATTTTTACCCTAAGCAAATTATTCCAAAAATGTCAAATAAAATGATTTTGACAATTTTAAGAATTTTGTTGCATTCTTTGTGTTAATTGGTCACATAATAACTCATATTAAAAA